>JAWNZC010000132.1:2967500-2977500 GCA_035771165.1 Paragorgia papillata
CGTCGCACTACAGTCGCATTTAATTGATTGAGTTAAATTCGTCTGAATTAAATGCGACGTATGAACCAAGCCTGAGTCAGACGGATAATGCGACGACAATGCGTGTTCGAGTTACACGACGAATTATCGTCGCATCGAATAGAATATTTCTCTTCTGTCTATGACAATTCGGCGCCCTGTTTTCAAGAAGTCGTTTTCAGGATCCACGAGTCCAAGTAAAAACAATTAAATTCGACTGAAATTCGACGTGTAACTCGACGTCGCATTTACTTCGCATTACCGACGAAGTTAATTCGAATTAAATTCGTCTGAATTAAATTCGTCTATTGTGCGACGTTTAGCGCTGGCCTAAATATTTTAGTATAAATTTACAAATTTCGAATGCAAAACAAATTCTACGTTTTTCATAGACTTATGTCATCCGACTCTTATCCGACTCTTATCCGACTTTTTCCTACTCTTATGCGACCCTTGTCCGATTCATGTCCGATTTTTGTTCGACGTTTGTCCGACTCTTGCCCGACTCCTTTCCGATTCTTGTCCGATTTTTGTCCGACTATTGTCCAAATGTTATCCGATTGCTTTAATACTTAGTTTTTAGACTATATTTCAGATATTCATTACGCTACACTACTTGTTAGTTAGTTAGTCAGTTAGTTAGTTAGTTTGTTAGTTTGTTAGTTTGTTTGTTATTTAGTTAGTTGTTAGATAGGTAAGTTTAAATATACGCCCCTCCTGGAAATCAACTTATATTATAAGTTGTGTGAGGCCAGCGTATTAAAATAAAGATGATGTATGTATAAAGATGATGTTTTGGCCGACTCTTGTCCCATTCTTGTCCGATTTTTGTCAGACTCTTGTCCGACTCTTGTCCGATTCTTGTCCGACTCTTATCCGACTCTTATCCGAGACTTGTCTGAATTTTGTCCGACACTTTTCCGACTACTGTCCGACTCTTGTTTGACTGTTGTTCGACACCTGTCCGACTCTTGTTCGATTCTTGTCGGACATTTTCCCGATTTCAGTCCGACTTTTGTCCGATTCGTGTCCGACACTTTGCCAACTCTTTGCTGGCTCTGCTCTGATTCTTGTCCGGCTTGTCGTTTAATCGAGTGATATGCCAAATAATACGTATACTAATTCGGTAATTATTCGCTTAGCAAAGTTTCTTTTGTGTTTCCTATCCAGGTCTTCCTTTCTTGATTGTTGGAATAACATTGGCAGCTCGCTTTGATAATTATGGTGGAGATAAGGCGTATGTATTATAAAATTCAAAATTCACATTTTCGTTTAGGTGAAAGCTTACTCAAAGCCCTGATTACACGGCCAAAATTTAAAGTGCCTCTATGGTCTGTGGGATCTTTACATATTTAAATAACTTAGGTTAAAAGAAAATGTTTCCGAAATTTTTTCTCAAAAATATTAAATGCTCGCCCATTAACAGTGCTCCGAAGTTGGCCAAATCAGCCCAAATCGCGCCATTTTGAATTAGTTAGACCGTTTTCTTGGACCTGGGCTCTAATTGATAGATTTACGTCACATTTGCGTCACAGTCGGAACACCAACCTTTCTTCCACCGAGTCTGAGTCAGACGAACCATCTTGGAACATAT
Organism: Paragorgia papillata; assembly: GCA_035771165.1. Taxonomy (NCBI): domain Eukaryota; kingdom Metazoa; phylum Cnidaria; class Anthozoa; order Scleralcyonacea; family Coralliidae; genus Paragorgia; species Paragorgia papillata. The sequence continues at coordinate 2,969,113 of JAWNZC010000132.1, forward strand.
TGATGAATATATTTAAAGTTTTCATTGCTTAAATAAAGGTTTAAGAGACGCAATACCAAAAACACACTAAATAGTCAGAAGTTCGGTTCCGACCGTGACGTCACAGAGTAAACTCGCGCCATGTCCCTAATGCACGGTCACAGTTATAGAGGTACCAACTTTGAAGCGCTGTTAATGGGCGGGGATTTAATATTTTTGAGAAAAAATTTCGGGAAACATTTTCTTTTAACCTAAGTTATTTAAATATGTAAAGACCCCACAGGCCATAGAGGCACTTTAAGCTGGATCCGAGCCACATCTGACTTTAAGCGGGCTTAAAATGTCCGTGTAAACAGGTCGACGTAAATTAATCGCGATTAGTTTGCACCACCTCAAGGAGGTGGATTAAACTGAGCACGATCAGTTAATCGCGCTTAGCTTGGCCGTGTAAACGCAACGGGATTGAAAAACGCTTGCTATTAATACGGTGTTATTAATTCGATAAAATGCTTTTTTTTCCCTTCTGTAGAAGCTTCTATCTCGCTATTCTTTGTTCCTTTGTTTGTTTCTTTCTTTTAGCTATTACTCTTTCTCGTGTACCGATGTCTTCCGTTGTTCTTTGACGCACGCTATCATTTTAAGTGTCCTTTCAAATAAGACAGACTTAATTTTCGTTTCATAGGCACTTTAATTGCACTTTTAAAGTTGCTAATCTGAATCAGTATCTGCCATCTGCCTTGATGTGCATGTGACATCACAAGCTCGGTAAAGCGAAAACTTTAGTTAGCCACACATTCGCAAATATAAGTCTGAAACTCATTTTTTGTAGATGATTTTCATTCGTGATTAAACCGCAACACTTTAAAAACATACGACAGAAATTCGGCTGCCAGAAGAATAAGTTTCATCCAGTGAACTCGGTGTAAGTTAAAATCTGATACCTAAGGCAAAACGTTCCAGGCTCCTGCGCGGTTTGCAGGTAGGATTCAGTCTCCCACAAAATGTTTTTTACACGGCCGCCCGTCTTGAGCGAACTGCGAAGGCTCGAAAAAAGGTTTGAAAAAATTATTTATCAGACTAAACGTGCGTTTAATGGTTTCCCGTTGTTGTGCAGTGCTTGTTGTTGTTTTATTTACTGTATAGCAATCCAAAACTATACAGTAAATTAAGCTAGGGATGAAAATAGGCTGAGAAAACAGACGTCCTTTTGCTGGCTAGGATGAAAACAGCCAGCTGAAAAGGTGAGAACAAGAGTGAGAAAGCTATTCTTGTACGAGTTTGAAGACGTATTGATACTTGATATTTCATAATATACATCTAATGTCATTTTCTTGTTTCCACTGTGTTAAACGGTCTTTTGTGACTTATAGTATTTTAAGAAATAACTGACAACTAGACCAGTTGTTGTTTTCGGTACGAATGCGGTATGCTTTTTAAACAAAACGACACATGAAACTGGTACTAACGGCATATTCTATACTAAGTTTGTGTTGAATTTTTTGTATCCTCTTTTCCCAGTAACGAAACTCTAACATATGGTTTATATTAACGAAAAGTTTGATTTAAATTTCTTGACCGACAAATTTCGTGTACGTTTTGTGAAGACAATGACTTTTACTATAGCAACAAGTAAACAATTACTGCATAATTAGTTCGGCAGCATAGCACAACCAATTAAAATTTAAAATGTACGTTTAGCAAAGCGTGATAAAATGGTTCAATAAATAATTTTTCAAACCTTTTCGAGCCTTCGCGGTTCGGTCAAGACCGGTGACCGTGTAAAAAAACATTTTGTGGGAGACTGAAATCTACCTGCAAACCGCGCAAGGGCCTGGAACTTTTTGCCTCACTTTTTCCCCCACGAATGACTGGACGTTAGCGCTCCAGGTATCAGATTTTAACTTACATCGAGTTCACTGGTTTCATCACGTTTACCCAGCCAGTTAATTAGGCAAGGACTTACAACAAGATGGCGAACGGCAAGATTGTCTTTTGTCGAAATTAGTGATGTTGTTTGGCACAAGAGTTGTTTTATTTACTTGGATTACCATCGCAAGACAGTTTGTTAATCAGAAATTAAAAAATGTGTACTTGCAATTTTTATTGCTCTTACCCTTTAAAGGTGACGTACAGTCCGTTCTGCGCATGACCGCAACGTGGTCCCCCAAAACATGACATTCGTAAATAATTACATGAAGTACTCAGCTCAATGTAAACCGTTAGGAACAACATGGCAGAAAACCTCGAATTTCTTCTCTTTCTCCTGAAAATGTTTTGTTTTGGGTACAAGTAATGAATGGGAACCAAGAAAAGCTTTCAATCTTGAATAAGGTTTTTGTATTTTTTTTGTAAATAAAGATGTAAACATTAGTTTCGTACATGCGCAGAACGGACTGTACGTCACCTTTAAAGCCTCAGAGCTAGATTCATAACATGCTATTTTTTGTTTTTGCAGCCAACGAAAAAATAATTATACATTCAATCAAAATGGAGAAAACGTAGATGGAGTAATTAATTTAACTCTGAGTTTTAATTTTAGATGTTTCATATCAGCTGAGAAGGGAACTATTTATGCTTTTGTTGGTCCATTTGGTCTTGTTTTGGTGGTACGTATAGAAAAAAAGCCCGAATTTCTACTTGTGTCTAGCGAATTCTATATACTACGCGAACGAAAAAAAAACCCGCTCGCCCGCTTTCACACGAAAAGCGCGCTTTTTCCCCCGCCAATTTCCGTCGTGGGTTACCGCAGACGAATTCCGTAGGGGGTCCCGGGGAGCGGGTTTCGACGGGGACGAATTCCGGCATTAAGGAATTTTCCCTGGTGACTCCCGAACAATTTTTCCCTGTGGCTCCTGAGCAATTTTTCCCGGGGACTCCCAAATAATTCTTCTCGGGGGCTCCGGACCAATTTTTCCCAGGGACTCCTGAGCAATTCTTCTCGAGGAGTCCCGAGCAATTTTTCCCGAGGACTCCCGAGCAATTCTTCTTGTGGAGTCCCGAGCAATTATTTCTGGGGATTCCCGAACATTTTTTCCGGATAATTCTTCGGGAGTCCCCGTGAAGAATTCCTTCCATTACTAAACATTCTCTCTTTACCTAATGCTCTCTTGGCATGAGTCATCATCCTGACGGCAACTGATAACAAAGTAAATCTATTTTTCTTTAGATCAATTTTGTAATTCTCATCATTGTTTTGAGACAAGTAGTAAAGAAAACGTCGCTTCCTATCTCCAGTAAAGCTGCTTCAAGATTTGAAATTGCAAGGTCAGTTTTTTGGCTGGGAACGAACGAACGAACGAACGAACGAACGAACGAACGAACGAACGAACGAACGAACGAACGAACGAATGAATGAATGAATGAATGAATGAACCAACCAACCAACCAACCAACCAACTAACTAACTAACTAACTAACTAACTAAACAATCAACCAACTAATCAATCAATCAATCAACCAATCAATCAATCAACTAACCAACCAACCAACCAACCAACCAACTAACCAACCAGTATTAACCAATCAATCAATCAATCAATCAATCAACTAACCAATCAATCAATCAATCAACCAACCAACCAACCAACTAATCAATCAACTAACCAACCAACCAACCAACCAACCAATATTAACCAATCAACCAACTAACCAAGCAACCAACCAATCAACTAACCAATCAATCAATCAATCAACCAACCAATTAATCAACCAACCAACCAACCAATCAACCAACCAACTAACCACCCAATCAACCAACCAATCAATCAACCAACCAACCAACCAACCAACCAACCAACCAACCAACCAACCAACCAACTAACCAAGCAACCAACCAATCAACTAACCAATCAACTAACCAAGCAACCAACCAACCAACTAACCAACCAACCAATCAACCAACCAATCAACTAACCAACCAAGCAACCAACCAACTAACCAAGCAACCAACCAATCAACCAACCAACCAACTAACCAACCAACCAACCAACCAACCAACCAACCAACTAACCAACTAACCAAGCAACCAACCAATCAACCAACCAACCAACCAACTAACCAACCAACCAACCAACTAACCAACCAACCAACCAACCAACCAATCAACCAACCAATCAACCAATCAACCAACCAATCAACCAATCAACCAACTAACTAACCAAGCAACCAACCAATCAACTAACCAACCAATCAATCAACCAATCAATCAATCAATCAATCAACCAATCAATCAACCAATCAACCAACCAATCAACCAATCAAGCAACCAACCAACTAACCAACCAAGCAACCAACCAATCAACTAACCAACCAACCAACCAACCAACCAACCAACTAACCAACCAATTTGCTAATCGAAGTTCATTTTAAATGGTCTTAGAGCTACTATAAGGTCTTTGGTAATCTTATTTCCTGTGATGGGCTTTACGTGGCTTTTTGGAATTCTGTTCTTTGGCTTCCGAACCTTGACTTTGGAATATCTTTTTGGGATTTTCTGTTCACTCCAGGTAATTACGATGTTTGTTTTCGAAATTGTATTTGTCACTATCTGAGTTGTTTAAAGTGCTTCTCTGATAAAAATATTGTTGGTAATGTTGCTGCATAATATTAAAGATATTATTATGGTACTTGGTAATTGTGGGAAGTTTCATTTCGAAATTCTTAAAAACAAAGTTGTATTTTACGTGCGAAGTTTGTATTTTGGATCGCCACCATTAAATTGGCCGTGTTTGAGAAGAATGAGTTGAGGAGAACTTATGACGTCATAGAGTCGACAAAATCAAAAGATCATTGTTGTTGTCAACAAAAGGGTCATTGTTGTTATTGAGTCTATGACGTCATAAGCTTCCTCGACTCATTCTTCTCAAGTTCTGCCACTTTAATGGCGGCCTTCAAAAATACAAATTTTACACGTAAAATATCACCTTTTCTTCAACGAATTTTGAAATGAAACTTGGCAGGATTACCAACTACCATAACATCTTTAGGATTATGCAAAAACATTGCCAACAATATTTTCATCAGAGAACAACTTTGACAGCAAAGGCTTCAAGCGTGAAGGTCACGATTTTGTACTTAAAGGGTATTGGCAATAAAAATTAAGTTTGTCTCATTTGAAAGAACTCGTCAAATGGTATAAGAAGACCTTTTACAATTTTTCCATATCTGTTTTGGTTTTGGAAATATTTCGACCAAAGACAGCGTGCTGTCCGCCATCTTGGAATTATTTTCGATATGCATGTGACATCATAAGCAGGGTAAAGTGAATTTTTTATCTTGCCAACCTTATGACATTATGAGCTAGAAACTCGATTTTGTTGCACTATTTCCATTTTAAATTGACCCACAACATTTAAAAAAGCCTTCCGTGGAAATTTGGACACCCACGGAGTAGTTTCATCAGGTTTACCCTGGTTGTGACGTCACCAATTTCCTAGTTAATTAGACCCAATATTACAACAAGATGGCGGACAGCACGCTGTCTTTGGTCGAAATATTTCAAAACACAAGAAAGATACAGAAAAATTACAAAAGGTCTTCTTATACCATTTGACGAGTTATTTCAAATGAGACAAACTTAATTTTTATTGCCAATACCCTTTCAGTACCAAGCTCGTTCTTTTGTATTTTACTTACTCTGGCTATCGCCAGACGATTTTACTCGTCAATAAGGAATCCCCTGGTACCACTGTTCTCTATATACTAACTCGATAGGCGGGAACGATCTGCCGGTTGACCCCACCAGCGGCCATGTTCGTTCACCGAAAAGAACGAAAACAACATGAGCTACAGGGGGTGGACAAAAAAAAAGTGGCCATCATTTAAAGTACGGTTAATGTGGAATAACTATTATTCGAGAAAAGAAAAATATGTAAAGTTGTATATTGTCAGAATGAATGCGTCAAGATCTGCTCAAATATGATATCCAATTCTAATTTTGTTATTTGTTTAAAAAATACATTAACTTTGAAGGCATGCCACGCTGAGAAGCTGTAGTGAAATCAAGTGAAATGGCAACAAAATATCTAACTATTTTGCTGTTATAACACTTTCATAGTATACAAACTCCATTAATCATTTTGAAGACCAATTAGAATAAGTTGAACTAAATAAGATTCACTTCATTTGTTACAAGATTGAAAATCATGAAAAATTAATATATTTTTTAAATCAATGGATAAAATTAGAATTTGATATCATATTTGAGCAGATCTTGACGCATGCACTCTAAACATATATAACTTTACATATTTTTCTGTACTCTAATAAAAGTTATACAATGCACATTAATCATACTTTCAATGATGGCCACTTTTTTTTGTCCACCCCACTGCAAATAAAATTAATTTGCTTCTTTCGAAGACTGCGAAATTCCACCAGGTTGGTCCAGATAGCTAGCTCAAGTTTCAAAGTTGGTTCTGCAATGATTATGCAATTTTCTGGTGCTTAAAATCCTGGCTGAATTCGAGATTTCGGCCATTTCACTCCCCCCAACTCCTGATGCTGGCGTCCATCTTGTATTAAGACAATAATTATATTTATATTATGCATGACAAAATTACTGCATTTTGATTGGTTGAGAGGATCTTTTGGGTGTACCAACATGGCTGCCGGTGGGGTCAAACCTCGCAAGGCGATTTGTTCTAGACCGCCCATCCAGTTAGTATAAATATATAGAGATCAGATGGTACTCTTAAAGGATATTGACAATAAAAATTAAGTTTGTCTCATTTGAAAGAACTCGTCAAATGGTACACGCGTAAAAATCTCGCAAGTTGTTACAGCATTGTTGCCTGAACAATGCTGTAACAACTTGTTGACATATGTGAACAACATTGATAAATGAACAACATTGTTCATCATTGTTTCAACAAGTTGTTACAGCTTGATGAAACAACAACCGTTGTTCACGCATGTTGTAACAACCGAAGAACGTGTTGATACATCAACCATGTTCACCATTGTTGTAACATTGTTGTTCATCGTTGTTATTTCGTCGTGCTGTTACAACATGTTGTATCATGTGCGAACAACGTTGTTGGCTATAAAAATGTGCTGTTGGAACAACTTGTTCATGACTGTTGATTTATCCGTGAACAAGTTGTTCGAACCATACGTGAACAACTTGTTGACAACTTGTTCACGGCGATCAGCACAACATTGTTCACGCCTGTTGACAACCCTGAACAAGTTGTGCGTTTTTACGCGTGTATAAGAAGACCTTTTACAATTTTCCTATATCTGTTTTGGTTTTGGGTAAGTGAAATTGTGGTAAAGTGAAATTTTTATCTTGCCAACCTTATGACATTATGAGCTAGAAACTCGATTTTTTGTTGCGCTATTTCCATTTTAAATTGACCCACAACATTTAAAAAGCCTTCCGTGGAAATTTGGTCATCCACGGAGTAGTTTCATCAGGTTTACCCTGCTTGTGACGTCACCAATTTCCTAGTTAATTAGACCCAATATTACAACAAGATGGCGGACAGCACGCTGTCTTTGGTCGAAATATTTCCAAAACTAAAACAGATACGGAAAAATTGTAAAAGGTCTTCTTATACCATTTGACGAGTTCTTTCAAATGAGACAAACTTAAAGAAGCAACTCGCAGCTGGCTGTGAGCACTCGCAAGCCCGCTGCAAGTGTTTTGGGGCTCGTGGCAGATAGTTGGAAGTTTTAAATATTTTTTACTCGCGGAGCCTCAAATTTCACTTTGGCGAGTTCAATATCTGAACTCGGTTTTTGATTGGCCTAAATTTCTGAAAGCGTTACTATTGGTTAATCAAAGCAAGTCACGCGTGACCGTGAGTAATTAAAAATATTAAAAACTTAAACCATACACCTCTGAGTCTCGGATTGCCGTTTCAGCTCACTGAAATACCAAAGCGAAAGCCTAGTTTTTGTGAGCAGAGGAAGTCCGATAATTATTATTTTCACAGTGAGTTGGAATTGTGATAAAATCCATAGTTTCCTTATCGAAAACGAAGTAACGAACGAGTGTGCCAGACAGCGTGCTTTACTGCCTGTCGAGGACTTTGAACAATCGTAACATAGCAACGTGCGTTTCAAATTTCACTCAACCGTGAGAATAATCAACAGGAAGTAACTCACCAAAGTGAGATTTGAAGCTCGCGAGACCAGAGGCTCTCCCTCTCCCAAACACAACCTCAGAGCCTCAGGTACCCAGGGTAACTCGTGGCAAGAACTCGCGGTAAATAAACCAATCAAAAACAAATTATGTCAACATTTCAAACTCATTAGTAATTCTGCAACAAAGGAAATCATTACCGTGTCGATGGTTTGGAATTGCACAAATTAATCGAACTTTCACCTCGATTTTCTCTTATATTAAAGGGTATTGGCAATACAAATTAAGTTTGTTTAATTTGAAAGAACTTGTAAACTTGTAAT
>JAWNZC010000132.1:2980000-3190000 GCA_035771165.1 Paragorgia papillata
TTAGCAGTCGAAATGAGTCTGTCCGTGGCCAGTCCAACTCCCAGCATGCCTCCGAGGTGAAAAATGAAGAACTGAAAAATTCAAAAGCGGAGAATTGTCATTTATTGGTTTACCGTAAAGTCGACGGTGAAACAATAAGCACATTTGTCTGAAACTGCATTTGACTTCATAAGACGCTACGACATCAACATTTTAATGGAATGGTAAGTAATGCAAAATAATGTTGCGGTTAGCATTCACTTTTTGACCTATTTTAGCCATTTTTTCAACCTTGGAAATTTCCGTCAAAAATGATCCTCAATTTTGCAGCTTATGGAGCAACAAAAAGGCTTTATTTGTGCTAAATATTCGTATTTTAGCCTTATTTCAAAAGTTGAGAAAATGGGAAAATCGGTAAAAAGTAAAGGGTAAAAAGTTAGCCTTTACGTTTTGACCGATTTTGACCATTTTCGAACTTTTGAAATAGGGTGAAAAAAACGATTATTTAGCACGAATAAAGCCTTTTTTTAGCTTCTGGAGCAACAAGAAGGCTTATTTGTGCTAAATATTCATATTTTAGCCTTTTTTCAAAAGTTGAGAAAATGGGCAAAATCGGTAAAAAAGTAAAGGGGTTAGCCTTTAGCTTTTAACCGATTTTTGACCATTTTTTAAACCTTTAAAATAAGGTAAAAAAAACCTATAATTTAGCACAAATAAAGCCTCCTTTCGTTTCTGGAGCAACAAGAAGGCTTATTTGTGCTAAATATTCATCTTTTCTCTACACTGTATTAATTGGGTTTCTATTTGATTTTGCAGGTGTGTTTCGAGGATTTGAAAGTTGAATTATTAATTTAAGTTTTATTTGTAATAAATTCTAAAGAGAGAAGTATATTTTTCAATTCAATTTGTTGTTGTACAAATTTATAATAATTACATTTACATAATTTAAAAGACGTTTTTAGGAAAATATATCAATTTTCTCTCAAAAACATTTGCATAAATTAAAAATAATTGTCAAAATAATACCCAAGCTCAATATTAAAGAGATGCGTAGCCTACATTGCAGGCGTTCCGGTAGTGGGACGCTATATCAGTGCTGCCTCCTCCACAGACCCTATTGCATCCTGGACAGGTCACGCTGTTGAGAGGGCCTGCCAGATCCTGTAAAAATGGTGACTGATCCCATTATGCACAGCGAGACTAGGCCCTAGAGGCGAGAGAGGGCCTGCAAGTTTCCGGCCGGCCGCTGTTCGACAAACGTACATCCAAGTTCTTTAAACACTGTGACCCACCAGGAAATTCGGTCTAAACTTTCGTACAGATCATGACAATGAAGAAACCAATCTGTTTTAGAATTACCGACCTTCTGCCAATAATATTTTTAGCGACAAAAAGGAATTGAAGGGGAAAATATCTGCCGAACAAAAGCAAATTCGACGGTCAGGAAAGTAACAGGTTTTTCGTATTGTTTTTTGCTTTATTTAGCTATCGAAGACTGTCAACTGACCAAGAGTTAATGAGATTTAATTTTGTTAAATTGTAGGCTATAGTGTAGCGTTATTCAAGTTTCAGTTGTTGTGGAAACCGAAAAAGTATAAACCAAAGAGTCTCTGGGTAGACTAAAGTGTATTTTTGTTGATTATTCCGGCTGAAAGTTGACAAAGTTCAACCGTAATTGCTTTCTTCAACAATTCCTGCATTTTAAAGCTAGGATTCGTATATGTCATAAGTCTTCAATGGCCTTCAAAATCTTCGGATATAGCCATGGCTATTAACAATGGTAGTTAATTATGCAAATTTATTCCGTGCCAAGTTTTGGATATTCTCGCACCAAAGGTGAATTGCAATATATTTACAAGTTACAGAATAAGAAATACAATTATCTAAATTAATAGTAACTAAGATAATTAATTTTATATTTAAGTTAAATTATATAAAAATGTTAAAATACAATATATATATATATATAAGTAAGTTTTGGTTCACGAAATGTTAGAGAGTGCTCAATACCATATATAGATAGAGCAAAATACAAAGTATGAAGTATAGTTTTACCTTAAAGTCTTCGCTACCAGAGGTTTCACCCTAAACGGTGTTTCGCTGTACAACAGCTCATCAGTGTAGCTTGGAACAATCTGAATGAATTTCATCAATTACTTATACACATGCGATCGTCGGTGACAACCGCATGTGGGACAGCATCGGTGAAGTACATTCAGATAGCGTGGAGTGCGCATGGGCCCAGAGTGCTCAAACTTCCACAAGGGTAGTGAGCGTTGCATTATCGCTAATAGGTACCCACGGCAACTTCACAGAGTGCTCAACAACACCGAAGTGAAGGAGATATATATATATATATATATGAATATATATATATACATACTAAAACTAATAGAATACTAAACACTATTAGAAATAGAACACATTGTTGGAATAAAACTGTTTTTATTACGCTCGGTTCTGCATTTCGGTAAATAATAATCAAGATTGTTTGTTAAGACCCGGTTATGTGTCTCTGCACAGAGCGAAGGTAAGATATGGTTAAGACGAGAATCAGGTTCTTGAATCTTTTTGAAAGTTTTAACACAAAGTTCTTGACGTCTATCATCAAGGCGTTTACATAGAGCAAAGTTAATGGCATCTTCATATTCAACTTCAGGGTATATTATACGGAAGGCCCTTTTTTGGCGGAATGTGACGGAATTTAATAACATGGTAAGCAAGGAATCACATTTAAGAGCACTGCTAACACTTTACGTAATTTTGATTGAGTCACAACATATTACCAATCGAAACTATTATGTCTGCAAACCGCGTTCGCTGCCAAGGTTCGCGGCTAGACTTTGGCGACAGCAAACCACAACACGGCTTTATACAATCTCGTTCCCAGAGCCCACGTTCCCCACCCGGGAAACGAGAGACTCTGGGATAATCCGTTTCACATCGATATTTCATTGGCTGATGAACACAGTGAACTCTATATAACTCTTCTTCCGGATAACAAGAATCCTGTGATGGCGTGAACGGATTATCCCAGAGTCTCTCATTTCCAGGGTGGGGAACGTGGGCCCTGGGAACGAGATTGGGCTTTATATACAAACAAACCTCCACCTCCTTTTCTCAATTATGACATGAACCAATCACGTACGAGAAATATCATATGAAGAATGTTTACTTCCTGTCAACTGATTTCATGTTGCAACTTGCGACTTACGAGTATAGAATACTGTACTTGTATAGAATATAGATAGTGAAACTCTTTACAGAATTATTCAGAGAATGTCGTAATGTTTGCTGACATCTGTGTGATCTTGTGTGATCTAGAATTTAGACCTAATTAGAACGGGTTTGCGACAACAAAACTCGTTGAACAGAATGCAGCCGAGGGAAATATATATAACCACACGGAATATAATAATAATAATAATAATTGATGGAGTTTAATAGAATAGCATGGCGGCAGGCGTTTCCTCCCCTCCGCCTCGCCCGTTTTTTCGCCCCCACCCCTTACTGAAACACCTGCTATTCAGGCTAAGAGATTCACGGTACCCGATCCAGGTCTCTGCACCGTACATTTATAGCACCGGTCTTAATTACCACTGTTCTGTATATCTTGGCCTTCAGCCTATCTGGTAACTTCCTGTCACAAATCACACTTGAGAAGTCCCTCCATTTCTGCCAAGCAGCTTGCACTCGTGCCCGCACAGCTTCCTCATAGCCGCCGTCTTCTTGGCCCCTAAAAAGAAAGGAGGAACTTATACTTATAAGAACAGAGATGAGAATGCTACGTTGGGCGCAGGGCATCTCCCTGAGAGAAAAAAAGACCACTGAAACAGTGAGGGAGATGGCAGAAGTAGAATGTATTGAAGAGAAGCTACGAGACGCCCCTCTACACGCGTAAAAACGCACAACTTGTTCACGGTTGTCAACAGGCGTGAACAATGTTGTGCTGCCATCCGTGAACAATCGGTTGTGCTGCTCGCCGTGAACAAGTTGTTCACTTATGGTTCGAACAACTTGTTCACGGATAAATCAATAGTCATGAACAAGTTGTTCCAACAGCACATTTTTATAGCCAACAACGTTGTTCGCACATGATACAACATGTTGTAACAGCATGACGAAATAACAACGTTGAACAACAATGTTACAACAATGGTGAACATGGTTGATGTATCAACACGTTCTTCGGTTGTTCCAACATGCGTGAACAACGGTTGTTGTTTCATCAAGCTGTAACAACTTGTTGAAACAATGATGAACAATGTTGTTCATTTATCAATGTTGTTCACATATGTCAACAAGTTGTTACAGCATTGTTGCCTGAACAATGTTAATACTTAGCAACAGCGTTTTCTGGACGACGGCGACGTCCTATTTCGAGTAGGACTGGGGATAGCGACGCACGCGCAGCCGCGAAATTTGAGTCGTTTAGCTTTCATGCGACGGCTACCTCTGGTGTAAACAAATTCAAAGTCAGTGAAAATGGCTTCTTTTAGAGATGTTCGAGAAGCCCTTATACTTTCTTGGGATGATGAAATTATCAGTGATGACGAATTTATATTGTTGTACGATTGCTTTACGTCCAAAAATCCATACTTCCCGTATGAAAATTAGGCCTAGGTCAAACGTCGCTCTTCTCATGCGCCGAATCAAATTCAATTAGATTCGACGTTGGAGCGACTGTAGACAGCATATCCTCCTACCTAGAATTACCAATAATCAGTAAGTGTGAAATCCCTAGAATTACCAATAATCGTTAATTTTAAAAAACTAATTCCCAACCCACCACCCCAACCTAACCCTAACCCCCCCGGAAACCCTAAACCTAACCAAAACCCCCGGTGAACCTAAAGCTAACCACAACCTTCCGGAAAAATGTGCCTCCTGTCAGGCCCCGACCACAGCACCCCTCTAGGATTTTTACCTTTATGTGTTCAAGTTTAACATCCCGCATGTGGGACGGAGAATTACCTACAATTACCAATTATTGGTAATTCAAGGCCGTTTCACACTTACTGATTATTGGTAATTCTAGGTAGGAGGACATGTTGCTCCACATGCTTAGCTCAGACTAGTTCCTAGTCCTCTTTTCTCTCGAACGTATTTTGGTGACGTCGCAGAATAGGGATCGAGCAAGAGGACTAGCGGGAAATGTTCATCTTTATCTATCATGAATCCTGCTGGAGCTCGGATTCTTTAATCTTTATGAACGAGGGCACTTAAACAAACTTCTTCTTGACTAGCAGACAGCAAACGAGTAGGTTTCTTTGTTTTACATTACGTTAAAAGGTTGTTACATACGAGGCTTTATAAAGTAGTGTTCGGCGTAGGAAGTGATTGTGTTGAAACGCATTTATACAAATCGAAATATGCTTTTTAACGTTTCGGCAGTAGACCAACCTTGCTATATGATGTTATAAAGAATTGTGCAGACCGACGTGAGTGTTATAATTTGGGGCCAGTTTTGGGGCCAGATTTGGGGCCAGATTTGGGGCCAGGCAAAACATTTTATTCCAGGCCTCTCACAATTCGGTCTGCCGCTCGACGTTAAAAAGAGAGGCCTGGGAACCAGGCTGTGCTTAGCTCTTGTTCAGTCGAATTTTAAGGTAAAATAATTTATGCATTTAGTTCGGCGCATGAGAAGAGCGACGTTTGACTTGGCGTCGCTCCAGTGTCGCATAATGCGACAGGTCCTGCCGCTCCAAGTGAGCTCTGCCGCACTTAATCCATTCTGCTGCACTTAATTGAATCAAACGTCGCTCTTCTGTAGCACTTAATACATCTGTTTGATTCGGCGCATGAGAAGAGCGACGTTTGACCTAGGCCTATTACCCTATGAAGTTCAGGCTCGATAATCTAAATGATGCTGAATGTAAAGCTGAATTTCGAGTTGAAAAGCGAGACATACCTCGTCTAATAGAAGCGTTACAGCTACCTCCACGGTTCAAGTTGGATCAAAGAAGTGTGTGCCAAGATATAGCAGGGCTTGTGTTTGTTGCTACGACGGGTATGTTATCCTTGCCGACTCAGCGAACAGATACCGCGTTTTGGTGGAAGACCAGTATCTGTCTTGAGTCTCATCATCAATCATGTCATTGACTACAAGATCTACGAAATGTCAGATTACATATAGCCGAGGAAAATTTCCTCTACTAATTGGGGACACCTATCTAATTACAAAATATCTGATAAAATCCTTATATAAAAGAGATATAAATAAATAATACTAATTAGTGACTATACAGGGTGAATAAAAAAAAACTGATGCCTTTCATATTCAAATTAGCCGCATAGCGGCTGTAATTTGACAGAAGTTCCCTAAATATCTCATGGGTATACGAAGCATATCAAATAAGTGAACCCTAAATATCTCATGGGTATACGAAGCATATCAAATAAGGTTCACTTATTTGATATTCACTTATTTGATATGCTTCGTATACCCATGAGATATTTAGGGTTCACTTATTTGATATCGGCTTTGTATACCCATGAGATATTTAGGGAACTTCTGTCAAATTACAGCCGCTATGCGGCTAATTTGAATATGAAAGGCATCAGTTTTTTTTTATTCACCCTGTATAATATATATATATTTATGAACTGCAAAGGTTGCAGCCTTTACAACTGTTTTCATCAAGTAATGACTGAACATTAAATTTACAAATATACGTCCTAAATTGATTTAGTGATGGCAGATTTCTAGCTTCCGAACTTAATTTGTTCCACAATTTTGGTCCAAGATAACTATCCTTCTTTTTCTTCACTGCATTCACGGACCCGGAGATTTTTGAATGTATAAACACCACCGAGAGAGACTTTCTCAATGTGACTTCGCCATAATATTAACTTCAGATTATAACATGATTCATCAGCAATGTAACAATGCCTTTTCTTCAACTTCATTGAACCAACAACTTCCACTTCTCTTTCCTTCGAAACAACTTTTGCAGTTAAATTAACCATATCCATTTCTACACTATATTCTACCACTGCTTTTAAAGACAAGGCAGTCTTTTCCACATCTTTATCCTGGAAATCATACAGTACTCTGATGAACCTTGCTTCTCTAATCTTAAAAAAATGAATATTAGCAAAATGGAGGATTTATTAGTGGAGGATTTCCACCCAAATTAGTTGACAAAAATTGAATATATGTATGTCTGTATATAATTATCTGACTGTATGTAAAAATAGGCATGCTACGCATCAAATGTAGCCTGAAATATACTGGCGATGGGGACACAATACCCCAGAGCACGCGTGCCCGCGTAACCGTACCCAGTCCCTCCAGTTTTAGCGCGACACTGTGACTTCGGTCACTTCGATGTCGATCCTTTACTCTGTATCGTAGACCGCGTGCTTTGCTCATTAAAATATGTCGCACAACAAAGCGAAGAAAAAAAGGATCTGTAGTTTGTTCGACTTCGATAATGTAAAGGCTGAGATGGAGGAACGGAATAAGTATTTTGCTGACATTCGCGAACATCTAGAGGCGCTGCGAAATACGGATATAAAACAAATAATGTCGAACGCTACGAAGCGCTTCAATTTCTGGCTTGCAAAACTTTCTGTTGAAAGCCTCAACAATTTGAAACTCGCCATTAATCATGTTCCAGAGAACATTCCACGCGTTGTGGACGGTACTTCGTTGCGATTGTCCTATCTATAAAACCTTCAACTATTTCTCTGCGAAGCAGCGCGGTACCCAACCGAATTTGTCAATTCAAGACGTGGGATTATATGTCAAGTTTATGGAAAGCCACTGCCCTTGTTTTCTTTCGAAGCAAGACCATCACGGTGATTTTTGGGCCCTGACGGAGAATGAAAATATGCCCTTCAGCAAGTTTCTCACGCCTCCTGTGGGGACATGCCTTCGATGTGACAAATCGTTGACAATGCGGAATTATCCAGCCAAAGTGAAACTGTTTACAACAGATGGCCCAATACCTTGCTCGAAGATTACGTTGGAGTGCAGGGATTGCTCTTGCGTATATGGAGTTTGCAATTTCACTGACAAAATGGGAACTCATTTCTATCCCGCTGAAATGCAAATCGAAATTGTCGAAGTTAGCAACGTGACTTATTTGGATTTGAAGTTATATAAATGGTTCCCACCTTTAAGGTAAGCAAACACCTAGCCTTGTATGATCATTGACCGATCAAATATATATAATTTATATATACTTTAATCCTAGCATATTATGCAAAAAATAACACTACCAGTGTCAATGAAAGAAAGCATGCAAACATGGCTCAAGTACAACAACTGATTCAGCTGTTACATGTAACTATGCACAATTTTAACTGGAACTGTTAGAGTTTGTCATGTAATTGTTTAATAAAGATTAGCAGGCACGTTTCTCCAGATGTTTTCAGTCTTTCTTTTTTACATCCTAGTAATCACTGTTGGGTGTCATTCAGTGGTTTTGCTGAGGCATATAACGATGTCTTTGAGGTCAGCATAAACAAATACGGATCAGTCATTTCAAGCCAGATCCAAACAAAAGGTATTTTATTCTATTCCAATAAATGGCAATGCAAACCAGTCATGATATAGGGGTAGACAATAGATAGTGAGGTTTTCAAAGAACGAGGCAACACAATAGAATACAATAGAATACAACAGTCTAAAAATAGTAAATGCCCCTAAATCATGACTCGTATGTGGCAATGGGCTTGTTTTACTCCCCACGTGACCCTGATCTCTGCCTTACTGTGATTGGTCACGTGACCCTGATCTCTGCCTTACTGTGATTGGTCAGTTACAGCGTTTCAGGCAAAAGGCAAGGGTCGACACATGGGGGCTGAAACAAGTCCATTTTGTTAAAAGCTTTACTTCAATAGATTAATTAAAGAAAACATTGTGCTTTACAAGAATAGTAGAATTTAAAAGTATTAACCCATTAACAGGGCACACTTTAACATTCTGTTCTGGCTAACACCAGATGATTTTATTCAGCATAGTGGGATGCTAGGATGTGCCCTTGATGCTTAATGGGTTAATTTATTAATCGCAATGTTGTATTTTTATCTATCAATCAATCTATAATGTCTACTGCAGGATTGATAGCAACTTAAAAATCCTGACCCATATTTATTTTTATAAGAAACCTTCACAGAATTTGTGAGTGAGGATCCCAAAGAAGAAGGAAAGACAAAGGAAAATGTTGGTTAGTGCATCTAAGTACTGTGTATTCTCTATGTGTGTATATGTATATCTATCTATTCAATTACAATAGTAAGTCTGATCCTCTCTACTAC
Organism: Paragorgia papillata; assembly: GCA_035771165.1. Classification (NCBI taxonomy): domain Eukaryota; kingdom Metazoa; phylum Cnidaria; class Anthozoa; order Scleralcyonacea; family Coralliidae; genus Paragorgia; species Paragorgia papillata. The sequence continues at coordinate 2,989,247 of JAWNZC010000132.1, forward strand.
TTCCCGGTGGGGGAATGGTCTTCTCTCATAGACTATTGAATCTGGTCTCAATCTTTAATTGAATCTTAATTAATAGATTAGAATTTCATCATTTTTGCTTACCAAATTTAATATTTTCACTAAACAAACAAACGTCCCAACACACTGTGGTCAAGTAATTTGAAACCATTTGCAATTATTATTCTTCTATGCAGATCTGATGGGGAGTTGGCTCAAAAACTTTAGTTACTCCAACACCCTAGCCTCCTTCGCAGATGTTCTTATAGCTCGCTAATAGGGCCTCAACTAACATCTGCTTACCTGAAAGCTACTGTACATTCCATTCCCATGGACCAATGAAATTGCACCATTGTCATGCTAAATAAAGCTGTCCTGGGCTAGTGTTATGTGTAATTAGTTTACTTGAAAGCTAATATTTTGCTTACTATAAGGCTTTTCAAAATTTACAAAGAATGGTATCGTGAATATCTTCTTGGTGGTCATGTAAATAAATCTTAATCTGTGTGAGAAGCTTTAAAAAAGCTGTTGGTGGAATGTATCTAGCTGATAATAAATTTAATGGGGATGTCTGGCCATGTAGCCTCATGGTCAGAGGTCAGGTTTCCAGATATTGGAAGTCTGACTCTGATAAGTCTGACTCTGATTGGTCAATAATTGGAAAGGAATTTGCTGCTTGGGTAAGCAGCCAGTAGTTGAGGGGAGTGAGAATGAACCCAAACTGACAGCAGTGAAGGAGACTACCAACCCCCCAAGCACCTTTCATTTTCTTGTAATAATCTTTCTTGATAAAACTCAACTGTATACTTTGAGTGCAAATAAATTCAATTCAAATATTGGCCAACAGTAAAGTTCCTCTAAATCATTGAGATACATACATCTGGATTGCTTGCATAGACTTTTGTATTTCACATTGTGGCCCAATATGAAGCCATCAGTCACCATTTTTTGGTGACCAACTATAAGCCTGTGACCAGCTGGCAATTAGGTCTCATTTCCTAAACAGCTGGAAATTTGCTATTCACTTTTAAATAATTAATTCAAACCCTGCAAAGTCTAACCCCTAACCTTTGTCAACATTTATATAATGCTAAGAGAGCTGAGATTCTTGGCTTTTTTCTGATATTGTATATTTGTAATCACATAATGTAACCTGTGACCAAATATACCTGTGTGGCAATGCATGCAAAAGTAACAAGCCAATCAGCAAAGGCCAACATACAGTGCATTTATTTAAAAAGAAGAAATCTGATTTGTACCTTTCAAAAATCAGCTGGTAAATGCCCAGGTGCCTGCTTGCTGCTACATTTATGACTGATGCCTTACAGGTATTAATATTGGCTGCTGTGATAGTAACAAACACAAAATGTTTTGTTCCCTTTGCATACCTGTAATTTATTTAGTGATGTTAAACTTTTACAGGTGTTTTACCTGGCGAGTTATCATCCAAAATTATTGCACAGTGTTTTTGGCAGCGAGAAGTCGAGGAAGAACTTGCATCCCTGGGTCTGAGGGAAAAATGGACATTGTCCAAAGAAGCTGGACCCTTATCTGGGAATTGTGACAAAGCAATGGAAATGATGGACAAAATCCGATGTGATCAGTTGTACATGCACACATGTTCTGAGCACTGTAGAAGCAAAGGTACTGTAGATGAATGTAGTTTTTTATCGCAAAATTATACCAACTTCTCTGCAGAGGTTCTTGTAAAGCATGTGCTGGTTCAGTTGATTTGTGTGTACAATAGAAAATGGGACCTCAGACTCAGAACTGGCACTAGTTGTTCACACCCTTCTGTTTCAAAAGACAATCAAGTTCAGGGATATTTTCAAGCACTTCTCTACTACTGGTATACGGGTAAAATACTCAATCTTTATTTCCATAATTATTTCTTTTTACAATTTATCCAAATGGCCAGGAAAAAATAAAACTTCTTGTAATGTTACAAGAACAAATGGCATCCACAAGGTACCCGGCTACCTGCACTGCTCATGGCGAGTGGGTTGTAGCTACTTCATATTACCACAACATAATGACACCCATGAGACCCACTCTGCATCTCGTTAAATAATCTATCAACTAATCATTATCTTTAAAACATTAAAATGTCTTCATATTACCCTTGACTTTCCCCCCCGGAAAATTCCTCATAGAAATCGCCAGAAATGCACTCCTGGGGCTTCTGAAATTGAAACTTTTCTGGGTGAGCATCAGACCCTCCTAGGGGTCTTTACACTTTATAGAAACATAATAAACTCAATCTTCTTCTAAAAAACGGTAGTACTGTAGACTTAGATGCTTGAAAATATCCCTGAAGTTGCAGTGCACCCATATAGTTTGCTGCTAGGCTGTAACTTCTGTCCTGACTCAGAACGATATAACATCCCAACTTCTCTTGTGAAAGAGATAAAAGCTACAGTATTGGTGTATTATCCCATTAAATAGGAGTAAATCATTACACGGGTCAACGTGCAGCATATTTTAATTGTGATTTAATTTGTAGGTTGTGGTCGGTTATATGTGGCAGATGGGAATTGGAAACTACGCTACGCCCACTGCATGTGGAAAGTCCCTGTCTCAATTCCTGGATTTGGTCCAGTTAATTATCCTAGTGTCTGTCCTTTATCACCCAAGCGTGGTCATGCATTTTGTGAGACACATTGTGTTAAGGCTTGTCAGTTGGGATATCCAGCTGAACTAAAGCAATTTTACAAACACTGTGGTGTTAGTAAAACAGATATAAATGCAGGTTTGTGTGTCATTTGCTTTTACAGGTAACTGTTAGTATGTTGTAAAGAATGTGACAATTGTTAACTTTCTAAGAGATCATGCAATATTTGATCATGCAAATTAAATTTCATTACAGCCCTTGAAGAGATGTCATCGCAGTTGGTACTCACAGGTATTATGAAATTAATAATTTAACTTGATAAAACATTTTCCAAGTGTAACTGACACCTCAAGATTGACTTTTCTAATCATAGAAACTTCCTATGAGAACGTATCCAGTTGTTTGGACGAATTTTCAAAAGCAGGCCAAGATGATGATGATATTAATGCATCTGCATTTCAAGGTACATGTGTATTTGTGTGAATCGTTTGCGCATGCGAACAGTAACACTTCATAGGTATATTAAGTAAAGCAGCATTGCAAAACATGTTGCTTAGTGTTGCATTTAAGTACACTTGCCGCAGAAATTCACAAAGGCCAGTACTATATCTGCAGGTCATTGTACTGCATGCCCCCTAGTCTGATATTCCTGCAGTCCTACATGTACATAATACATTCGTGTAAAGGCTTAGTTCTCCACGTGATGCTAAGAATCTGAGCATGACTTTTATCTCCTTGAATGGTATTAAGGTTGTGAAAGATTTAGTGACAATTTGATTTAATTTCATTTAGTCCAGCTGTTAAGGGGATGAATTGTGCGTTCGTGGAGATTTATGAGGGTGGTATGATTTTCCAAGCTCGTTTTGAGTTACAAAAAGGTTAAACCCACTAAAAAAGCATTTTGCCATATGCGGCATTTGCACATTTTTGAGCGTTAATAACTCAAAATAGGCTTAGAAAATCGTCCTACACGCTTGAATGTCCTTCATATAGTTTTTTGCGAACTTTCTAACGATATAGGTGATATTTGTTTAAAGTGAACTTCGATTTTGTGGCAACCAGGAAGAAATCTTCGTTGGCTCTATATCAGAAAATCATAAGCACTAGTAACTATATCTACTTGCCAAGTTTCATGCTTTTATCACAAAACGCACAATTGAGGCAAAATTTCGGGCTTAACCGCCGGACTAATTTAGCAAATTACAGGGAAAAGTTGCCTCACGCGAGGATCACGAAATCCTCTTGTAACTTCATATGTCGCTCAGCAAATAACAAAAAATATGTTGCTTTTGTTTATTAAGGGACAGCAGATTTTCTTCAGACATATCCTGACTTTGTCAAAGATCAGTCACAAGTGGAAGACAATATGTGCAACAAAGATACTGGTGGGCTAAAGGCGTTTGCACCTGCTTGGTCCTCTCGCACAGATAAGCCTTTAATCGGCGATACAGGCGTGCCAGCCATATTATTCAACCCTATAAAGAAAATCCAAAAGCCATACTGAGCAATGATTTCTTCTAGAAGTGCATCGAAAAATACAAAAAGCCAGTATTATTCGCTTTTCTGATCTTCCTGAGCTCTGGAGGTAGCTGTTCAATATGCGCTCTTGAGCATTCCGCAGATGAATTAAGGCTTGTTTGACCGGAAAACAATATTCTCTGATATCGAAAATGAGTGAGGAATTTTAATTTGTTCTTAAGGGTTCGCCTACTGTATAGTAAGCGAGCAATGGAAAAGTTTAGCAACTCCAAATTATCAGAGACAGTAATACCTAGTAAATCAAACGAAGTAAAGCCTTACGCAAAATTAGTTTATAAAATTGGGTAAAACATCTAACGTTTCGTTGTAAATCACTAAATCGTAACATCTTCAGACGTAAAGATTATATTTACAAGGACCAATGAAATTACAGATAAGAGAAAACTGACACCAATACGACACTGAGAAGTTACAGAGCTCGAGACAAGTGTGACAAGCTACACAAAAAGAAACGGAAACAGAGACAGTAAAGCTTGTTGTTCCTGACGCTTTCACTAACTTCAGGCTCTTTTTGAAAATGACCAGAGGAAAATAATTTCGAAATCCAAAAAAGAAACGGAATGTCATGTTTTCTGACAATGTATAGTCTAATTTGACAGAGGGAGGGCTCGCGAGGGTAAAGCACCACATGGAATCTAATTTGACAGAGGGAGGGCTCGCGAGGGTAAAGCACCACATGGAATAAAATAAAAAAGGATTTTTTATTTGTTGCTGTGAGAAGCGATCTAGAGTTACTGTACTGCGCCGCACAACAATCGTCTACACTCATAGGCGTTTAAGGGTGTTGAATAATGAATCAGGGACACAAAATCGCTACATCTTGCTACTCGTAGTAAAACTTGATATATTATCTTTTGGTTCCGCGGGCACGCTGGCACGGCGATATATATCGTAGTAAAACTTGATATATTATCTTTTGGTTCCGCGGGCACGCTGGCACGGCGATATATATCGTAGTAAAACTCTATATATTCTCTTTTGGTTCCGCGGGCACGCTGGCACGGTGATATATATCGTAGTAAAACTCTATATATTCTCTTTTGGTTCCGCGGGCACGCTGGCACGGTGATATATATATATCGTAGTAAAACTCTATATATTATCTTTTGGTTCCGCGGGCACGCTGGCACGGTGATATATATCGTAGTAAAACTCTATATATTCTCTTTTGGTTCCGCGGGCACGCTGGCACGGTGATATATATCGTAGTAAAACTTGATATATTCTCTTTTGGTTCCGCGGGCACGCTGGCACGGTGATATATATCGTAGTAAAACTTGATATATTATCTTTTGGTTCCGCGGGCACGCTGGCACGGCGATATATATCGTAGTAAAACTTGATATATTATCTTTTGGTTCCGCGGGCACGCTGGCACGGCGATATATATCGTAGTAAAACTCTATATATTCTCTTTTGGTTCCGCGGGCACGCTGGCACGATGATATATATCGTAGTAAAACTTGATATATTATCTTTTGGTTCCGCGGGCACGCTGGCACGGTGATATATATCGTAGTAAAACTTGATATATTATCTTTTGGTTCCGCGGGCACGCTGGCACGGCGATATATATCGTAGTAAAACTCTATATATTCTCTTTTGGTTCCGCGGGCACGCTGGCACGGTGATATATATCGTAGTAAAACTCTATATATTATCTTTTGGTTCCGCGGGCACGCTGGCACGGTGATATATATATATCGTAGTAAAACTCTATATATTATCTTTTGGTTCCGCGGGCACGCTGGCACGGTGATATATATATATCGTAGTAAAACTAGATATATTATCTTTTGGTTCCGCGGGCACGCTGGCACGGTGATATATATCGTAGTAAAACTCTATATATTATCTTTTGGTTCCGCGGGCACGCTGGCACGGTGATATATATCGTAGTAAAACTAGATATATTATCTTTTGGTTCCGCGGGCACGCTGGCACGGTGATATATATCGTAGTAAAACTCTATATATTATCTTTTGGTTCCGCGGGCACGCTGGCACGGTGATATATATATATCGTAGTAAAACTGGATATATTATCTTTTGGTTCCGCGGGCACGCTGGCACGGTGATATATATATATCGTAGTAAAACTAGATATATTATCTTTTGGTTCCGCGGGCACGCTGGCACGGTGATATATATCGTAGTAAAACTCTATATATTATCTTTTGGTTCCGCGGGCACGCTGGCACGGTGATATATATCGTAGTAAAACTAGATATATTATCTTTTGGTTCCGCGGGCACGCTGGCACGGCGATATATATCGTAGTAAAACTCTATATATTCTCTTTTGGTTCCGCGGGCACGCTGGCACGGTGATATATATCGTAGTAAAACTAGATATATTATCTTTTGGTTCCGCGGGCACGCTGGCACGGTGATATATATATATATCGTAGTAAAACTGGATATATTATCTTTTGGTTCCGCGGGCACGCTGGCATATATCGTAGTAAAACTCGGTCACCGGCCATAGATCATAAATAAAACTAGAGGGGGCACTACTCTAGCTATCTTAATTTCAATCAACACAAGTTTCATCCGGGACTTTTTGATTTGCCCTCATTCATTTCCAATATATAGTTACATCTCTGAGTGGAATGATCTTAAAGGTTTATCGGTAATTTGGTTACGTGGGCACGCGTGCTCATGGAATTTTGAAACGACAACCCCGTTTATTCCAGGCATGGTATACTACGCATGTATGTGTCCACTGCGCAGTTTCATTGTTACCTCGATCACGACTCCCGACCGCTGATCAACGGTGGCCACTGGCCACAAAAATGAAATCGGTTCAAACATTTTCATAATTACGAGTTTATTAATTAAATCTGTAGCTCAGTTACTCGCAGGGGAATCCATATTAAAAATACCTTTTTTTTAGTCAGTTGTTTACGACAGCTGACAGGCGCCATTAATGTAGCAAACTTTATGCAAGAGAAATAAAATGAGTTATTAAGAAACACCATGTGGCTTGTGACTAACCTATAAACTTCACACATGTGCGACAGGAAAAGCCTTTCCCTTGTGCATAAAACACCTCTGCTAGCAGGTAAACCTATAGTTTATTGAGCTAAAAATAAAGCAAGCTGACCTGACTGTATGTATTATGTCATATTGAACTTGCATTTCAATGCTGAGATTGAATTTCCTGCTGAAAAACATGATATTTGACCTATTCTGGCTATTCATAGGTGGGTAGCTGGGGGGGGGGGGGGGGGGGGGCAATCTGATACAAGCGTACACTTATGGATGAAATGCATTGTGGTTGTGACATTGCCCATTCAGTCCATCGTCAAGTGCCAAGTTGATTACTGCGTATGTTTCACCATTCGTACATCTCTTTTATAAAGAATGTTCATGTGGAGGGTTAATCATTAAGAAGACTACGAAGTACCATAAATGATCTGAATATATTGATACATCAACGCTGTGAATTTTGGTTCAAATATCCAATGAAGAATGAGAACTAGTAACTACTGTAACTATGAACACTAATCTAAACTGTATACAGTATTATGAACAGTAACTGAAATAATTTCTAGCTTTAGCTTTATTTTAACAGGGTATATACAGTATAACCTCTTCAGCATAGTTGCTGGTATTAAGGAGTGCCCTGGTGTAGATTTAAAGACCTAGGTGTTGATTTTATGGAGGGAGGAAAACCGGAGATCCCGGTATTGCACAGTTAATTGACAGCACAATACCACGTACAGTATTTGAATTATACGTTCCAATCTAGGTTGTCCATGCATGTAAAAGTAATTAAAAAAACAAAATTCCCCTTTGTAAAATAAGCTAATCCCAACATTCTAACATGCCCATTTTCGCAGGCAAAATACGCTGCATGCACGAATGCGCGATCGCGCGGCATGGGATGCCCACTAATTAACGTAGCCCGAGTTAACGCCCAGTGGGCGTCTTGTTTAGCTTAAATCCCAGATTCCATCACAAATTCATATATGAAGACAATGTCAAATCTAAGTCAAACTCACTTCAAATCTATGAGAGCATCATGGATCATCTAACACAAGAGCGGCGGACAAACAAATTAACATTTTCCACACTTTGGTGATCTTGTCCTGCGAGAGTTTAGTTTTCTAAAGAGTGAGTTAACTGAAACAATTACTGTGGTGGCAATAAAAATGTTAAATTTTTTTGTTGCAATTCACTTCTTCGATTTCACCAATTTATTTGATAAAATTTGTTAACACTTTGAGGCCTGGACCTCTCCCTGTGCTGAATAAAATCGTCTGGTGTTAGCTAGAATAAAATACCAAGGACTCGTCGTCAGGCTTCGAAGTGTTAAAGAGATAGGTTTTAACACTTTGAGGCCTGGACCTCTCCCTGTGCTGAATAAAATCGTCTGGTGTTAGCTAGAATAAAATACTAAGGACTCGTCGTCAGGCTTCAAAGTGTTAAAGAGATAGGTTTTAACACTTTGAGGCCTGCACCTCGCCCTGTGCTGGATAAAATCGTCTGGCGTTAGCCAGAATAAAATACTAAAGACTCGTCGTCAGGCTTCAAAGTCTCAATCAACTTTCTTGATTGGTTTTTCACTGACAATCATATTTTCTATTGGTTGTTTCAAAACCAGAGATCAATGAAATTCAAAACAGAAAATTTCCAACAAATTTCAAACAAATTAATTGGATGGCATCTGAAAATCAATTGCAACAATATTTTAGGAACATTTCTATTGTCGCGACAGTGAAAACCGTGATCGGTTGAGAGAAGCCATGTCAAGAACTCGTGGTTGATGTTTCACTGGGATTTCCTAACACGAGAAGCTAAAGCACCAGGTCAAAAGACCCTCACACTCGTTCTTGACATGATCACTTCTCAAACATCATTGTCATTAGCGAATACAAACCATGGTTGGGTTTTTTTCAAGTTACATTTTGAGACTTGACAGCCAATAAAGAACCACGTGATTTTGATATCCAGTCAAACCGCCTTTGAAACCAGTTTTGACCAACCAAATTTCTTTAGTCCTAACATTCCATGCGTTCAATTATAAAGTTAAAGATATTATTAATCAGAATTTTCACATTTTACAAAACGATTCTGAGACGTCAACCATTTTTCACCGAGAACCATTTGATATATATTTTCGTCGTTATAATAAAAACATATAGTTAGTATATAGTGCCCTAACACAAAACACTTTGGAACCAGCGGGAACATTTTCTTGCGGTTGTTCCCGTTGCTACACATGTCATTTCCTTAATTCGGGCACAGTCACCGCTGCCCTTAACACTTTGAAACCTGACGACGAGTCTCGCTGTGCTTTGAGATCTGTATTGATGCCAACTTAATCTATTATTATTATTATTATTATTAGTTATAATAGCCCACAAATACAAGGTGGGCCACAGCCTACAACCCTTGCACGCAAGGGGAATGGTTCATAAGCTACCAAAATTTACTAGCCTACATAGTCAAGACGCGATATACTAATCTGTTTGAACAATCACCTGATGTGATTTTCCTTACGACAGTTTCACTCTCCATCAGTACAACATTCTGCATCTCTCTTGCTATCTTCAATCTCCGCGCCTCTTCTGCAATCAGCTTAGCCATCTGTTCTTCTAACTTCTTCATTCCTCCGCCCATACATCCAATAACGAACGGTATATGATTTCGAGAACATAGCCCGGTCTCTTCTCCCGAATTTCAAATGCCAACTGTTGGCACTTAGTTATTTTCTCTCTCACCTTCTCCTCAATGTTCGACTCTGATGGGCATGCCATGTAAATTAGCCAGATATTGTGCTCTTCTAGGTCCTCCTAGGTTAGATCAAGTCTTCTGGCAGAAGTGGTATTTCTCATACAATACTCAAAATCCCAAATAAATTTCCTTTTTCTCCTTCTCCAATACTGTTCCTTTCTGCCATGTTATTTTATACCACACTGTTTTCTCATCGAGTAACCCTCACTGCCTTCTTTGCCCATTCTACAGCAAACACCATCAATGCCTTGTTGTGCCTCCGCAGGTATTCACTGTCAGCAAGAACTGTACAACCGGATACCCAATGTTATTATATAGCATGCTATCGGATATGAGCTTTTGCGTAATCTGATTGGTTCCCTACTACTAGGCTATCAGCTCATATCCTGCTAGTAGAGGAAAGACAAGATGGCGGTATGTTGTTTTTTTAAACTGCCGAAAAGAGTTGAAATTGACGGATTTTTATACAGAAAAACATCAACACCCTCAAACCAATGTATAAAAAAACAACATTGTGTAAAAATACATTAACAAATACACAACTTAGCATGTCAAATGGTAAAATTCACCAAAAAATTACGTCTTTTTACTTCAGAAACACGACTAAATTAGCGGGTTGATATTAATTTGTTGCCAAACAGAAACTCACGGTTAAAATCAAGCTTACAACACACATTTCGTAGGAGATCGCCAGTAAAGAGACTTTTTTATTTGGAGTAGTAAAAAGCATGTTCTTTTTCAAAAACAACCAACTAAGTAATTTAGTTTCACTACCGAAGGTGTTTCAGTTTCATTTTTGCATGAAATCAAAACCTTTTTTCACGACAGCAACGCTAATATAAAACAACTGACCCACCTTTTGACTTCATAAAGGTACCTTTTAATCTTTTTTGTTGATCTGCTCAACACATTTTTTGCCTCTCGAGCAACATTTATGCAACATTTCACTGAAGCTGTTTGCCGAACACAGCTCAGCGAGAAAACTCTGTGTGAATGTATCATTACGCATGGCGGAAGTATTAGTATTAGTTGCCTATGCCGGAGGTTTGTCGTTTGAAACATTTCGCTGTAATTTTGTTTCTTGTACAGTGCTTGGCTATATAATAAAACAGTTACACCATTCGCTCTCGTCGTATACGAACTAATAGCCAACTCGGCGAAGCGCCTGGTTGACTCGAGCTCATGGTATAACTGTTAAATGTACTGTTTCTCTCATTACCGAGCACAACCTACAATTCTCTGACTCGACCTCTACGCCTCTAAATGCTTTCCTGATTCTGGTCTCCACCATTTGCTCTTGTACCTCTATCACCGCCGCTGTCTTTCTTGAATCTAGGTTACACTCCAACCACTGGTTACATCTTGTCCACGGTATATCTCACTTTGTAATCTCTTTTCCTGGTACTTTTCAATACGCATGTCTTCAGTTCTTGATTTCAACAATATTTTTCAGCTTCTTCCACGCATCACTCCAGGGTCCCTGTAACTACTCACCATTCAACTCAATCTTTCCACATGCGAATTTGACTTCCTCCAATACTTCTCGCAATGCATCGTTTGCTTCTCTCTTTACTGAACAATATTCGTTCTCTTGTTCTCTTCGCCAAGCCACTTCTATCCACATGCTCTTTTGACATTGCCATGTAACAGGCTATTCGTACTTTTGTTTCTTTATACAGGTCCTTCATGCTCTTTATCCGTCTCCTCCTTTACTACGAGGGAGGTATAATCTTTCATCACTGGATTGTCTCCCACGCATTTTCTCTTCCCTAAGTTTCCTTTTCACAACCATGTCAAGCTCCACTAAATCATCCTGACTAAATCTACAGATATTCATTGCATACCCTGCTACCGGTATCACCCTGCAATTGACAGCTCTAACCAAGTTCTTGTCATACAACTCTAAATGGGTAAGACTTTCCATTCTCTTCTCTAAAAGTCATTATTTTGTTGTGTGAGACGTTTATTTGTTTGGAAACTACTCATGCATACAAATTAGGGAAAATTTCTAATTTTTCCCCGTTTTGGAGGAAAAATTAGAAATTTTCCCTAATTTGTATGCATGAGTAGTTTTCAAACAAATAAACGTGGGGAATTTAGCGATTAAATTTCCCTAAGAGAACAAAAGAATCCGAGGCGATCATGGTATTACTATATACAACGCCTAACCGGTATGAAAAGGAATCCGGCACGAGAGTAATCCGGTATCGTGTAACTGGGGCCTTAAAGTTTTCCCATTTAGCGTAAACTTCAGCACGAAATGTCACCCGGAATGTCAACACAGCATATTTACCCGGTCAATTCTGTTTTCAACGTTGTTTATGTCTCGCTCATCTAGTCATCTTGCAGATAGTTTCCAATAGTCAGCAGGTTATCAGATTGTGACCATGAGTAATACTTTTCAGTATTAAAATTCAATAAATTATATAAATCGTTTATAATCAGTTTGTCTTGATCGAGACAGCGGAATATTAACCCAGATTGGAATATAAATAGCTCGCTATCTTTTAGTGTAGATTTTATACCGCCATCGATGTCTGCAGTTGTAAGCGTTAGTGAGCTTTAACACAGTTGTCCGCCACATGACTGATAAATAGCAGTGTCCAGTAAGTCACTTGTGATCTAAATTCGAGAGCACTTCGTCAAACCAGGTCAACGAACACGCTAGCAACAGCGACAAGAGAAGATGGCGACCAGAGAAAGATGATCACACCGCGTGGTTTCGCAAAGCCTATCGGGATGATGCAATAATTGCAATTTGTCGACCAGAAAAATAAAAATAATACAGGAAAGCCATCGAAACCTAGACTCGGCCACCGGGTTTATTAGAAATAAACCTAAAACAAAGGATTTATGCACCTTCATGTGCCTTTCAACATGAATCGTAGCTTGTTTGTTAACTGTTTTGAAGTTTGCTAGGTTTCCAAACCATGTATATTTTCTGTTAACTATGGCTCGATTAATTTACACTTCCCGAATTTGCTTCAATGGGTGCAAACAATGGTGAATAATAATATTAAATAGTGAAAGCAAATTCCGGAGTGTCTTTTAGGGGCTGTTTACACACAACAAACAAAAAAAAACAAGAAATGTACGAGAGCTAGGGTAACCGGGGTGCAAGGATAATCTGGATGCTAGGGTAAACCTTCCCTTAGGCTATTTTTGATATACTTGTAAACAGTCCATTAGGCTAATTTTGGCGCAGATACATGTACGCATAGCGTACCTTTTGTTTAGCTTATCTTTGAGCTGTTCTTTGATCGGTTTTTACGGTTGTTCTGGTGTTACTCTCTTCTTTTTCCCGTATGCCTCCCCAAAATTCCACAAACTTTTCAATTTCTGGAACAGTTCCTGTAAACGTCTTTGTCTCATTTGATTTTCGATAGAAGCCTCCTCCATCTTCTACAAACATCGCATTATTCCGGATTTTCCCCCCTCTCTTAATCATTTTTCTAACACCACTTTCTTGTGACGCAACTCATGCAATCATTTTTATTTTTCATTTAAGAGGTCTTGATCTGTTGGCTTCTTGAATCCTATTTTAGCCTTGGGCAGCTTTAGGTTATCATTTTCTTTCTCAGTCGCCTTTAAGTGTTTTTTTTCTTCTATATAGCTCATTTCCAGCCCTGGCTATTAGCTGTCGCAATTCCTTCATCTTTTTCCTCAATTTCCTCCTCGTACTTTCCCTTTCCCTTTAGGCTTTCTTTTTGTAACGTTCATAATTACGGCTACTGCCTTCCGCATTGCATGCACTGCATCTGTTATCACTGCTATTTCTTCAACGTTTTTTCATGTAATATATGAACAACGAGAGCGAGTGTTTCACCGGGGTATCCAAACACGAGAAAACAATATATGAAAACACGAGCGCGTAGCGCGAGTGTTTTTGTTAATTGTTTTCGAGTGTTTGGATACCCCGGTGGGACACGAGCTCGAGTTGTTCATATGACTTCTCAAATGAGTCCGAACTGGAGATAGTTCTCGCGAGAAAAGTGTATGTACTGGTCGTGGTATTAATCTTGAGAAGTGTGTATTTAGTGGATGTAATATTACATTTGTTGTAGACGACAAGAAGTGAATCAATAAATAACAGCATTGTTGGGATGACTATGACTTTGCGTGCGTAATTAAGATATTTGAGGAAGATCACTAGTAACTTTCATCAAATATCTTAATTACGCATGCAGAAAAAATCTATTGAATTACTTTGTAGTTGAGGGTGTTTCAGTGGGATATCCAAATGCCATCTCGTGATCAAATGGGCCTTTATTATTGGTTAATTAGCTCATGCATTATTCATGAATTTGAGAAATGCTTTTCAAAGATTCTATTTGCACTTCCTTCAACTTTCGGAGACATTCTTACTTTCAGAAGCTTTTCTCTTTGTTCGATCTCAGTTATTTTTAGCTGTTTTACAAATTTCCTTTCCAGGTCAGTATCTCCCTCTTCTAACTCAATCACTTCTAACCACTTCACCCTCAGCTTCGTTGGTGTTTATATTTAACAATTATTCACCGACACTGAGGTGAATAATTGTTTTAGCATATACCTCATAAATGAAATAATAATAAGTTTAACATTCTTACATTTTTCAGTATTTTATACAAGACACGGCCGCTAGCAACTTGGGCACTTGGCTAGCACTTGGCGTACTCGATACTTGTCGACAAAACAGTTTTTACAACTTTTGAATATATTAATGGCTAAAAAATTGTAAAAAAACATACCTGTGGACACTCTTCTACTTAATTTTGTTGACTTTTTTCGTTATTCTACAACATCAGCCTTGTTTATCAACAAAATCTCCTGCTTCGGTAAACAAAGCAAAACTGGCCGCCATTTTGTTTTGCCCGCAGGTGAATAGTGCAGGATATCCCGAGCTAGAGGAACCAATCAGATTGCTTGAAAAGCACTATTCACCTGCGAGGTATATGCTAACACCAATTAGCCTCGACTGTTCATCAGCATTAACGACTTCATCCTGCGTAATCTCTTCTGCTACCTGTTCTCTTGCCATGCTCTGTCTCACCGATATCAAGCCTTCAATCTCTGGTTCTTTTCTAAATCTTGCTGCGTTATCCCTTAATGTCTGTGCACTCATTCTATTATATTCTGGAAACTCTACATCCCATCTTTCTTTTATTCTCTTTATAAAACCTCTTCCTCTTTGTCTTTCCTCTTTATCGATTTCCACAAGTCTTGCTTTCATTGGTGCCTTATAATTTACACTATCTCTTTGCCGCTTTCCCGATGTATCTACTGGTCTGTCAACATATTCGACTGCTGCTACTTGTTGGGTTCCTTCTTGTCTTGCTACTATTATAGCCATTATTATATCTTGTTCTTTTCTAAACCTAACAGCATTATCTCTCAAATTTTGCTTTGATATTGAATGTCTACTGAGATGCTCCACCTCCTCCTTCTGCTTTATCCTTTGCATAAAGCCTCGTCCTTTCTCGTTCTTCTATGTCTATTTGTACCAACTTTACTTTCTCATCAAATCTCCCAATAGAGTTAACATCACATCACGTCTTTCAATGTCTATTGTGGGTACTTCGTGCGAGTCAGCAGCCAATTCAGCCGCCCCGGTTATACTCAAAGTGCCCTGATGTTCATTATTGGTATGGTTTTGATTTTGATCATTATTATCCGTAAATTATTTTATAAATATGCCCGTTTATTATTATTATTATTATTTTTGTTATTATTATTATTATTATTATTATTATTATTATTATTATTATTATTATTATTATTATTATTGCTATGGCGATGTATGCTCTTGCAGTAACACCACTGATTCAAAGATTAAGATCTGAAGAGCCGAATGTAAAACAAGTGTGGTTTGCCGATGACTCCACTGCCGGCGGGAAAATTGAAGCACTAAGAAGATGGTGGCAGTGTTTGTCAGCCATAGGTCCACCAATGGGATACCATCCAAATGCCAGCAAAACACATCTCATTGTCAAACCAGAATTCCAAGAAGATGCAAATCATATCTTTAAAATTTGAAGGAACGGGAATAGTGGTGACAACTGAAGGTCATGAAATGCTTGGGTCTGCTGTTGGATCAACTAGCTTTGCTAAAGAATTCGCAGCACACAAAGTTGAGGAGTTTGTTGAAGCAATTGAGAATCTTCCAAAATAGCTGAACTTTACCCCCAATCTGCATATGCGGCATTTTCTCATTGTATTGTGGGAAAATGGCGATACATGATGCGAACAATGAAGGATATTGACACTCTATTTCAACCGTTAGAAGACGCGATCAGTCAAACCTTTATTCCTGCATTAACTGGTAGATGTCAGTGCTCCTGTGAAGAAAGATCACTTCTCTCTCTACCCCTAAGATCCGGTGGCCTAAACATCATCAACCCCGTAACCACTGCAAATGGAGAATATCATGCCTCACAAAAGATAAGCGAACCACTGAAAGAGATGATGGTCGAGCAAAAAGAATCATTCAATAGACCACAACTACAGTCTATTAAATCGAACTTGCGTCGGAAGAAGCAGCAAGAAATTGACATCGTGGCACTCCAAGCAAGAGAAAGTCTACCTCCATCAAAGCAAAGAGCAATGGACTTGCTATGTGAAAAAGGATCTTCATCCTGGCTGTCAGTTTTGCCATTACAAGACCAAGGTTTCAATTTGAATAAAGGAGAATTTCGGGATGCAATCAACTTACGATATGGATGGCAGCTGAAGAATGTACCTCATCATTGCAAATGTGGAAATAATTTCTCTGCAGATCACGCTATGATATGCCCCTATGGAGGACTACCAATATCAAGGCATAACGAAATCAGAGATATAACCACCAAATGGCTGACGGAAGTATGTTCGGATGTGGAAAAAGAACCACAGTTACAACCACTCACAGGCGAGACAATACTACCAAGATCGGCCAATAAGCAAGAGGAAGCAAGAGTAGATATAAGAGCAAAGGGTTTCTGGAATAGGCAGCAAAATGCATTTTTTGACGTTAGGGTCTTTCACCCAAACGCATCGAGCTACCGAAACACAGAGATCCCAGCACTCTACAGACAACAGGAGAATGCAAAGAAGAGGGAATACGGAGACAGGATAAGGGAAGTGGAGTATGCGGTATTCACACCACTTGTTTTTTCTACAACTGGTGGACAGGGGAAAGAGACAACCATCGCATATAAACGACTGGCAGAATTGTTGGCAACGAAGAGAAAATCAGAATACAGCATCACACTTGCATGGATGCGATGCAGCCTTTCCTTCGCCTTGATCCGGTCGGCGGTGACGGCGATTAGAGGCAGTCGTGATGTAGCTTCTAGTCGGGACCGAGATGCAAACATTGAACTGGGTTACAGAGAAAGCCGTCTTGGAGGTTTTTAGTTGTGTAAAGTTTTAACAAGAACATAATAACAATTCTTATGACATATCATTCTTTGGAATATAGAACATTTTAGGTTTTTATATGTATATATTTAATTTACCTTGAATATATTGTTGTTGTTATTATTATTAAAAGAAATTCATTAAATTATTATTATTATTATTATTATTATTATTATTATTATTATTATTATTATTATTATCATTATTATTATTATTATTATATATTATTATTATATATTATTATTGTTACTATTATTATTACTATTATTATAATTATTATTATTACTATCATTACTATTATTATTACTTTATTATTATTTTTTAATTAAATTTATTATTTTTATAGTTATTACTGTTATTATTATTATAACTGAACGAATTATTCTTTTTAAATAAAGCTATCTATCTGTTGCACTACAGTGCAGCAGTTAAACAGGTCGTACAACAAAATGTAATTCAAAAATGATTCAAAAATTCAAAAATGATTCAAAAAAGGACTACAAATAGCTTTTAAATTTTGCTAAATTTTATTACAAATGAATTATGTATTGTGCGGAACATTCTAACGGCTTTTTTAGCAAGAACTTTTTTAAGGACAGCTGTGTTTAAATTATCTTATTGTAAAACTTTACTTTATCCAATGACTGAGTATTAATAATTATAAGTTATAACACTTTATAACTTATATAGCACAGTTATAAACTTTAAACGGCGAAATATATAAAGACAACATTAACTATTTTCAACTTTCTATTTTGTGACGCGAAAAAAAATTGCTGTTCATTGATAAAACGTTTCTGAGTTGAAACAGAGCGTCGAGGTGTCGCTAAACACAGCCGGTACAGTGTAATGACAAAGTCAAAATTTTTATATTTTAATTTAATTTTTAAACTGTTAAATTGACAGAATCGGTATATAGAACACGCGGCAATATGGTGTCTTTCAATTAGGCAGAATATTAAACTCATTCGAACGCGGTGATTTCTATATACAATCTCTATGTTCTATAAAGAAGTAGTTGTGTCGATATACCACGATACGATCTTATTATATATAGTTTTTCAACATAAGCTTTCCACGTAACTCCAGAGAACTTCAAAAGTCAAATGACAGGTACGTACGTTTTTAATTTAATTTCTTAAGTTTCAAAAAACAACAAAGTCAACCGCCGAATAGATAATTAATGAGCTTCGATTGAATTATCTGAAAAACAGATCCAAGTTCATTTTAAGTGCAGCTTTGGCCAAGCTACGAATTGCGCTTTCGACCAAGGGATTTTTGTTCACAACTGTGGATTACGATCTGTTGTATCCAGAAGGGTGATAAAATTGTCAGGCAAACTTTTTCTTTTGAGAGTTGAGTCCAATTTGAGGATGTACCAAGACAGGAACGTTTTCATCAAGTCTTCAGGTCTACGACTATTCTTTCGCCTGACCTTTCTCTTTCTGGTATATTGGGCGTTGAATTTTCACCTTGTTCAATCCCAAAATAATCCCGTTCCAGGACGAACAAAGTTCTGCTCAGATGTAGGCAACGAAGGTACGTTAAAGCTAATATACTGATTATTTGATTAGTCATATTTAGAATCCTATAATTGTGTGCTATTATTTCTTAACAAGCATTTAATAGTCGATAAAAGTTGCTTGAGCAAAACCTTCACATTGCAAGACTTATTACATTTTTTTCGTCAATTCTAACATTAATACGAAAGTTGGTGCATGAAATAAGGGAACTTTACTTCAGGTTAAAAGACTCAATATACTGCCGCCCAACTCGAAAGCGTTTTTCAAATTTATTCTTTCTATCGGAAAATTTTATTCACAGGTGACGGGAAAGTTTTAGGTGATAATGATTGTTAATGAGAGCACTTGTATACGCGGTTACTGTCGTTTCTCGGCTAAATGTCGCGAGGCCTTGCCGGCGGCTACCGACAACAGTCTTCTCTATTTCTCACTCTTCCTCGCATTTTTCTTCATTTCACGCTACCATGTCCCTCTCCACTATACGTGGCTCCATGTTGTCTTCGCGGCGTCTCTCTCGCTCTCGCTCTCGCTCTCGCTCTCGCTCTCGCTCTCGCTCTCGCTCTCTCTCCATGCAATGAGATTTGAAACCGACTTGCGAACCTTGCTATTCTTAGTTCCTCTGTGATAATCCACAAATATATACTGTTATACACTTCTTGTAAATATAACCATATATTTCTGTAATAATTTCTGAACTATAATATTGGGCTCTCTTGAAAAGCAA
Organism: Paragorgia papillata; assembly: GCA_035771165.1. Classification (NCBI taxonomy): domain Eukaryota; kingdom Metazoa; phylum Cnidaria; class Anthozoa; order Scleralcyonacea; family Coralliidae; genus Paragorgia; species Paragorgia papillata. Next base: position 3,008,755 of record JAWNZC010000132.1, read on the forward strand.
TTTTGTATTGATGAGATTCAATCTCCCAATTCTCTCTCTCTCTCTCTCCATGCAATGAGATTTGAAACCGACTTGCGAACCTTGCTATTCTTAGTTCCTCTGTGATAATCCACAAATATATACTGTTATACACTTCTTGTAAATATAACCATATATTTCTGTAATAATTTCTGAACTATAATATTGGGCTCTCTTGAAAAGCAATTTTGTATTGATGAGATTCCAAATTGAAATAAAGCTATCTCTCCTCCTCTCTCAATTCGTCCCACCTCACAACGTCAGAAACCGACTCAACCCTTCTTCTTTTCCTTAGCTCAACATTTGGCACTCTATCTCCAAAAGATATACACCACACATTCGTTTTTCTATACTCATCTCTGTCGGCTGCAATATTCTACCTTGTTCTACATTAATCATAGCCTGACGTGCAAGTGTCACACATACTTTAAACATTTCCAGCTGTCTCAATTTGTCTCGCTTTACAACTGACACCAGAAACCGACTCAACTTTTCCTTAACTTTCCTTCTTCTTTTCCTTAACTCCGCATTGGACACTATATTCCTCACACAACACATTCATCGTTTTATCCCCATCTTTGTCCACTCTAATGTTCCACTTGGCTCCACATTCATGGCTTATGTCTTACTTCCATAAACTTTCCCAGCTGTCTAAATTTGTCCCGCTTTACAACGTCAGAACTAACCGACTCAATTTCCATTCCTTTCCTTAGCTTCGTACTCAATACTCTATTTTCCAGAGATATACGCTACATGCATTCATCGTTGAATCCTCATATCCGCTCCAATCTTATACACTCTGTTCCACATTCGTACCCAACGTCTTACTTCTATACACGATGGCACTCCTCGGCACTCACACGTATCACGCGCATATACTGTACTTTAAACCTTTCCCACACACATGCATAACGCATCCTCACGACAAATTTCGAACACGCTCATCCAGGATATCTTTGAGATAACAAAGTTTCCCGACATTTTCCAAATGCAGTCTATTTCTCAGATCCATGCTTTCATCTACAAAGATACAAATGTATTCTCATCTTAACTCTAGCGAGTTAGCCATTCACATCTGAGCATCACTTGTGAATTACTGCACTTCATACATGGAACAAATTATTCCCAAATATTCTGATGAACCACAATTTAAAATTTCTAATTCTAGTTTTCGATCTTGGGCGGGTGTACGTTTCGTTTTGACATTACGACAACCTTATAGGCCTAGTTGTTTAATATAAGAGGAGGGGTAAGGGTATTTTCGTGGCTATTTTTGAGCTTTGTAAATCGTGATTTAGAGCAATATTGTCTCATGAATCGTGATTGAACTGTTGAAAATTCGTGAAGATGCTATTTTACTTTTTGTGATTTCTGAAATGCCAAAAAAGTATCTGTGAACTCGTGACAAGACCCCCTCCCCTTGCCCCCCTCATATAAGCATATCTCAACTATAATAATTGTCATTATTTTTATCAATATACACATAAACTAAAACGTCTGTATATGACTAAAGAAACATAATCCATCTAGTTCTAATGAAATATGTATTTTGACGTTTTTCTAATTATTTATTCAGAATGAAAAGTAAATGAAAAGCACATTAAACTTTATTTATACTGGATAACTCTATGACACCAACTCAAATTTAGTTTAAGAGAAGCCTATTTTGAAACGACTGTTTTCAAAACACTTATAACTATACTTATAATCTGAAGAACAATAATACGGACCTGCATGGTACTTCTAAAACCCAAAAGAGAATTATTAAAAACAAACTTTAAATTTGGCAAACTTTAATTTATTAACTCTTTCAATCGCTTGTTGTGGTGGAACAGCTTTATCTTTTTACTCTGTCTAACGCCAAACGATTTTACTCATCAAGGGGCTGGGAGACGTCTCGGAAATCCATGTGTGAAAGAGTTAGACACACTGCATGTTTATTAACCCTTTCGTTGCATTGTTGTTGTGGGACAACTTTATCTTTTTACTCTGTCTGACGCCAGACGATTTTACTCATCAAGGGGAGACGTCTTCGAAAGCCATGCATGCAGGTGTTAAAACGAACGCATGCATAATATGCATTGCATATACGCCCGCGACTGTGCATACAAAAGTCGGTCGCGCCAAACAACTTATATATGCATTCTATGTAGTTTCACCTGTGCATGCACATCAGTCATATTTAAACTGTTTCTCCCAGAGGTCCAGTATTAGCTATTCTTTATTGCTCGAGTCTTACTGATGCAGGAAACTGGAGTACCCAAAGAAAACTGTGGTGTTTGGTATAGAATCTAGCTGGAAGTACTCTTCTCACCCATACAAAAAATGTCCACTCTATATAGAGTGCAGTCTATATAAGTCAACCTATAAGATCCTATAGGTTTCTATAGGCAATTAGTATAAATTTACAAATTTCTATCACCAATCCTTGAATTTCATTGGCTATCGCAGGAATTACCGTCCGCTGATAGAAACCTCTGGCAATAAGCCAATGAAAAGCCTTCTTTTAACGAAATTGACCAATCACAAAATGCGTAGTATGTCACGAGCAATGGTTATTAGAGCCAGCGGTAGTTCTGTTAAGCAACAATGGCGCCGAAATTCAGAATGAGTGGGCAAATGACTGAAGAAATTGAACATTTAGCGAAGCAATAAGTTCTACAGAAAACAAAAACGGCTACAAAATGGTTAGAATGGAAATTATTAATGGTAAGACCGTTAAATTGTTTCTCTGTGTTCGTTTAAAACGAAATAACTGCAAACAAAGCACATTTCAAATTTACGCTTGCCATTGACAAGGTTTTCGTGATGTAAACTACATGCTAAATTGAATGTTTCTTTCAACTTTTTGTCGTTTTTACAAATCAAATGTATATATATATATATATATATTGTTTCAATATTGTACATGAAATTTCATGTACAAACCATGCTAAATTATGCAAGAAAACTTTTCTTTTTCATCACCTATACGGTGAGTTACCGTACGGGACCAAGGAAATGTCCGAAATGACTCTTGAACGTTTATTGTTGGCAGTTAAAAATGTATTAAACGAGCCTTAAATAATACGTTACGGTCGAGAATTTATTTGACTTTTGTTGGTAAATTTATAGTATATAAAACTCGGGTCGTTGTCTAATTGTTAATTGACGCGTTTCTTTAAGGCGACCTATAGGAATACAATCTTATATAGGCAATCCACCTAGACATTTCTACATAGACTTTGTGGGTTTCTATGGAACACTTTCTATAGGTTGGCAAAAACATTTCTCGTAGTTGCATACATGCGGTACACATGGACACAAGAGAAATTTTAAACTGATAACTGCATCGAGCATGAAGAATCGTGAATACAGTTCGTATAGAGGTGATATGCACTAATCGCTAAGCCAATAACATCCTTTAGTTTTAATGAAAATTGAAGGGGAAAAGTTTGCTCCCTGGCTTGATTAAATTAGCCTCCTATGGTTACTCTAGGTGACCATTACTCTAACATAACCAATTAAATCTCTGTAACTTTATCTATGTGTATTTACGAGTATAAACTATTGTTGTTGTTGTTAAAATTTTTCTTGTTAATCTTTCCTATAAAGGTCATCGTTTAAACAGCACGGTGCATAGTCAAGGTTATGCTTTGTCACGAATAGATTGTATGGGTCAGTGTGTTCACGAGCAATGTTGCAGATCAACCAACTACAGAAAACGTGACTCTTTTAACGGGAAAGAAAATTGCGAGTTACTTCACGCCCTGGCATCAGAACAACCTAAAGATTTAAAAAGAGACAACGATTACGTTTATAGCATACTGCTTCAACCAGGAAGAGTAAGTACCAAGCTAAATCGTAAGACTTGTATTATTGAAAAAATAATAAATTTGTACAGAAAATTGAAGTACAGACTTTAGCTGTAAGAAGTAGACCATGCAGTTAGGCAAGAGGCTTTTTAACACTAACAGCTTTTTTGACTGTGTTTTTTCGAACATAATTTGACAGAGCTTACATCTTTTGATATACACTAAGCTACTATTTTAATATATAGCCGCGCTGAGGCTGTCGAAATGTCAGTCCCTACCGCCACTATAACAGTCTTTCTCAAGACTATACTCTAACCTAGACGGGCAACTTTCTCAAACATGTTATTTTAATTATTTCAACTTGTTTAGATTCCCACTACACTTATATATAGTTGACACTTAATGCTTTTTCAACATTTACAGATTACACTCTTTTTAGTCGGTTCTTTTGGGTGCGGTTTTTGCTAAGAAGTATAACACTCCACAGTCTTCAAATTTGTAGGGTATACCACCACAATATAATATAAAGTTACCATAATATAGAGGTTATATTCATATTGTAATGATTACAAACCATGTATATATATATATATATATATATATATATACAATACCGACAATACTTTATTTGATCACTCCCCAGAGGGGCGTTTCAGTGAACAATTACAAAAAAAGATAACAAATTATTATGAATATTAAAATTAACTACGCTATATTACAATATATTAAATATATTAGTAAACTGTACTTCATCCTAAGAATTAAACTGTTTAAGTAGCTGACTTTCGTTTAAAGGTATGCACAGATTTGCTCAACTTTAAAGAAGTGTCTAAGTCGTTCCATAAATTCACAGTGCGATAATAAAAAGATCTTTGACCAGTAGCGGTCTTAAACAACGGAATATTTTGTAACTGTGAACTTCTAGTGGTAATCCGCTTACTCACGTCACCTCGTTTAATAAATTGGGACACTAAGTAAACTGGTGCCTGGCCGTTACTACATTTAAACGCAAGAATTGCATCTCGATAATAGAGTTGCAATTTAACGGGTAACCATTTCAGATCTTGCAAAACAGGAGTAATATGATCATATTTACTAGTTCCCGTCACAATGCGTGCTGCGAAATTCTGTACTTATTCTGTAACTTATGTAAAAAAAATTCTGAGGTGTTAGACCATACAGACGAACAGTAAAAAATTGTACTAAAAATTAAAGTATTAATTATTGTAATAAGAGTATTCCTATTAAATGCATGCTTAACACGATTTATCTGGCCCAAAATCGACATACAAGAAGATACAGTTTTTGTAATATCTTCATCAAAACTAAGGTTCTGATCGAAGATTACACCGAGATCCAGGGGCGGCGTGGCCCACCGGGAGACCGGGAAATTTCCCGGTGGGCCCCAAGGATTTCTGGCCTGGTGGGCCCCATTTGCCCCTAGAATTCTAGCTGGTGGGCCCTAAAAATGTGAAGAAAGATGGGCCCCGATGATGTGTAAAACGGCCCTGGAGTAAAGCGTTCGGTCGTGTGCGAAAGCGCGTTTGCGCGTAAACGTGCATAGTTGTGAAATTAAAAACTGCTGTGTGCTCAGTGCTGGAGGCCCTGCAGGTTGCCAATTATATTTCACTGACGAGTAACGATGCTAAGTCATGGCTCCAACTATTGGCCAGCTAGGCCCCCGAGCCCTGCGATACCCGTCAAGCATATACTTCCGGTCTGAGTAACAGAGTTCACATTATTTCATTGCGCATTTGCGCGTATTGAAGCCATAAATATGCCGTAGTCATTGACTGTAAATGGTTGACAAAAGAGCGCATAGTACGCGTGATTCTGGGAATGTTCTTCCTAAGAAAAAACATAAAAGTGGGTCTCAAAAGCGACGAGAACAAGAAACAAAGCTCTTATTTGAAAGCTCGAAGAATGTGAAACCGCTAACGTCCTTCTTCAAAGCCAATGAAACAACAGTCTCAACAGGTAATTTATAATAAATTGTGCCCATGGCTAAAGGCTTACCTTACAACAGCTCGGTAACTTATTTATTTGTATCTTTATTACTACATATTGGTTAAAGACTTAAAGTATGTTTAGTGATATACTGATATAGTTATTAAATTGATTTTTCAATTTGGGTAATCTATTAATGTTGAAGCGCTTGAGTTAAGCTTTGTTAGGCACTTAAGTTCGGGCCGACCGCCACCTGCGCTCGCGCAAATAGAAAACTTCAAATTCTTAAATACATTACGGCCGTCTACACCAGCTTTCTTTTGCGCATTCACTCAAAAACTTGATAGGAACCGCAAATATATTATTGTTTCATTTGTTTTTAAATTTCTAAGTTTCTATATACCGCTATACGGTTATTACGGTATATAACTTGTATGAAACCTGAGCGAAGTTGTGCCGCGGGCGCAACACTCTTCGGTAGTTTCCGCCCAAATGCCGGGTAGAATTTCAAATTTCAATCATCTGACATATGTGTGAATTTCATCTCGTGCGCTATTACACTATTACGTTATTGGAAGTTAAGACAGAATGACAGATTATCGAAAATGACGAGTCTTGTTTACGTGCTCGTTGAAAATGCGCAATGACGAAATAAATAAGTCTGACCTAGTGACATTTTGTGTAGAAATCCCACCTCCGCTTGGCCCAGGTGACGAGCTAACAACAGCTAACACGTTAGGAATTCTGCCAACTTCAAATGATGAACTTGAGGAAATTGATGGCAGTATCGAAAGTCAACGAAGTGTTCTCTAGCTCAAATCAACCCGAACAAACTATTTCCACCATCAGAGTAAATATTAGAGACGCACATGCCATTATGTAATCACACTAAATACAGTTTCTTCTAAGTTTTTAGCTTAATGAATATAAAGTTTCTGCATTCTCATTTACAATTTATCCTTTTTATTGGTAGCTGTTTCCACACCCCAATTTTACACCCCCCCCCCCTAAAAGTGGGCCCCTAGCATATCATTTCCCGGGCCCTATTTGAGAGCCACGCCGCCCCTGCCGAGATCCTTTACATGTAGTGAGGGTTGGATTTCTCTTCCTAATAATGTTACACGGAAATCAGGTAGGTTAGATAACATTTGTCGGCTGCCATTATTTCCATTTGATTCAAGAGTAGGCTGTTATCAAAACACCAATTGCGCACCAGGAGGTGTTCATCATTAATTTTAGCCATAGCTTGGGTGCTGTCGTGGATTGGAAATTAAATATAAAGTTTACTGTCATCGACATAGCAGTCAGAAAGGCAGGACTTAGGAACAAGTGGTAGGTCGTTGACATAAATGTTGAATAAAATCGGGCCAAGGATACTGCCTTGTGGAACTCCGCTTACAACTGACAAAGGATCTGACAAAGTTGAATTTATACGTACCACTTGATATCGATCTGACTGGTAACTACCAAACCATGAAAGGCCAGAAAGTGATATACCAGTATCCCGCAATTTATTAAATAATATTCCATGATTTATGCTGTCAAAGGCTTTACTAAAGTCTAATAATACAACGGCAGTTACTTTCTTTTTGTCAATAGCTTTTTGGATGTAATCAGTAATATATACTGTGTATATATATATATATATATATATATATATATATATATATATATATAGTTTAAGTGGGCTTACCTCAAAATGTTAGTTAAAATGTGAGTATAACGAGTTGCTTGGTTTACCGAAACGAAGACTTCCAGTTGAAGGATCCTAGTGGATTCAACAGCTGTTCTTTCAAAGAATTGTTATGTAGAGTTAGAAGAAGAAGAAACAGATGAAGAAACAATGTTTTCTAATGTTTGAAACACAGTTACTAAATTAAGACTAATTGATTAAAACTATCAGTTTATAATCTTGAAAAGAAACACTCGATTATAATATTAAGCTATAAATTCAAATGCAGCTTATTTCCAGCTGTTTGTTCAAGAAGAAATAAAATTTCTTAACAAACAGTTGCAAATAGGCTTATTTGATTTTACTCAATTTTATCAAAATATTCTCCTGAGGGACAACTTTATAGGTTTATGTCAACTAATATTTGCTCACTTTAGAGTTTTTTGTCTTTATTAACATTTAAACCTTAATGTGGATACTTCTTCTTTATTGTCAATTTTATTTATCTCTTTCTCGTCGATTTTTATTAATCGCAGTGCATGGCTTAATCGTTTAAAAAATATTTTACTTTGTTTATAGTCATTTGACTGTTACTGCTCTTCGTGCGAAAATAATGGAAAATGTGAAACACACAATAAGTCATGTTCATGTGATTTTGGTTTTACTGGAAAGAAGTGTGAGAAAGGTAATAATGAACTGTGATGGTTGACTCAAATTTAATATTTTATATTTAGTTAATTTATTTAAATTTCAGTAACAAAGTATTGTTGTTCTATTATTTTCAGACGTTGACGAATGCAATTCGAGCTCCAACGCCTGCCACCAAAATTCCACTTGCAATAATACTGTTGGTTCTTATACCTGCATATGTAATCAAGGATTTACTGGAAATGGAAACAACTGCACAGGTGATTAGTTTATCTTGTTCTACAGATATTTTGTTTTATTTTATTTTAGTATATAAAGAATTATTTTAAGCAGTTTAACATTTTGGTTAGTTAAAATTGTTAGAATTTTCACTGTTGGACGTTTTACAGATGACAGGATATTGAACTTAAATTTATACCATTATAAACTTGAACTAAATTGACTTTTACTTGTAAACAATGTCTTAGCGTTGTTCTATTATTTTTCAGACGTTGACGAATGCAATTCGAGCTCCAACGGCTGCCACCAAAATTCCACTTGCAATAATACTGTTGGTTCTTATACGTGCACATGTAATCAAGGATTTACTGGAAATGGAACCAATTGCACAGGTGATTAGTTCTTCTAATTCAATAAATGTTTTTATTCTGATATACGCAAACTTATTCTAAGCACGAGTTTAACATTTTTTATAATTAAAATATTTGGAATTTTTAGTTGTGTTTTTTTTGCAGATATCTCATAAGTGATAAAATATTAAATTTAAACCTATATGCCAGTAAATTATTAAGCTATGTTGATTTTCTTTCTTCAGCTCCAATAATCTTTAGTAAACACTTTTTTAACCTTGTTCTATTATTTATGAACGAAAGAAATGCAATATGCAATGCAATATGCAATGCAATATGCAATGCAATATGCAATGCAATATGCAATGCAATATGCAATGCAATATGCAATGCAATGTGCAATGCAATGTGCAATGCAATGTGCAATGCAATGTGCAATGCAATGTGCAATGCAATGTGCAATGCAGTGTGCAATGCAGTGTGCAATGCAATGTGCAATGCAATGTGCAATGCAATGTGCAATGCAATGTGCAATGCAATGTGCAATGCAATGTGCAATGCAATGTGCAATGCAATGTGCAATGCAATGTGCAATGCAATGTGCAATGCAATGTGCAATGCAATGTGCAATGCAATGTGCAATGCAATGTGCAATGCAATGTGCAATGCAATGTGCAATGCAATGTGCAATGCAATGTGCAATGCAATGTGCAATGCAATGTGCAATGCAATGTGCAATGCAATGTGCAATGCAATGTGCAATGCAATGAGCAATGCAATGAGCAATGCAATGTGCAATGCAATGAGCAATGCAATGTGCAATGCAATGTGCAATGCAATGTGCAATGCAATGTGCAATGCAATGTGCAATGCAATGTGCAATGCAATGTGCAATGCAATGTGCAATGCAATGTGCAATGCAATGTGCAATGCAATGTGCAATGCAATGTGCAATGCAATGTGCAATGCAATGTGCAATGCAATGTGCAATGCAATGTGCAATGCAATGTGCAATGCAATGTGCAATGCAATGTGCAATGCAATGTGCAATGCAATGTGCAATGCAATGTGCAATGCAATGTGCAATGCAATGTGCAATGCAATGTGCAATGCAATGTGCAATGCAATGTGCAATGCAATGTGCAATGCAATGTGCAATGCAATGTGCAATGCAATGTGCAATGCAATGTGCAATGCAATGTGCAATGCAATGTGCAATGCAATGTGCAATGCAATGAGCAATGCAATGAGCAATGCAATGTGCAATGCAATGAGCAATGCAATGTGCAATGCAATGTGCAATGCAATGTGCAATGCAATGTGCAATGCAATGTGCAATGCAATGTGCAATGCAATGTGCAATGCAATGTGCAATGCAATGTGCAATGCAATGTGCAATGCAATGTGCAATGCAATGTGCAATGCAATGTGCAATGCAATGTGCAATGCAATGTGCAATGCAATGTGCAATGCAATGTGCAATGCAATGTGCAATGCAATGTGCAATGCAATGTGCAATGCAATGTGCAATGCAATGTGCAATGCAATGTGCAATGCAATGTGCAATGCAATGTGCAATGCAATGTGCAATGCAATGTGCAATGCAATGTGCAATGCAATGTGCAATGCAATGTGCAATGCAATGTGCAATGCAATGTGCAATGCAATGTGCAATGCAATGTGCAATGCAATGTGCAATGCAATGTGCAATGCAATGTGCAATGCAATGTGCAATGCAATGTGCAATGCAATGTGCAATGCAATGTGCAATGCAATGTGCAATGCAATGTGCAATGCAATGTGCAATGCAATGCAATGTGCAATGCAATGCAATGTGCAATGCAATATGCAATGCAATATGCAATGCAATATGCAATGCAATATGCAATGTTATACGCAACGCAATACGCAACGCAACACGCAACGCAACACGCAACGCAACACGCAACGCAACGCAACACGCAACGCAACACGCAACGCAACGCAACGCAACGCAACTAATTAATATTTAAATAACATGGTTGAGTGATCAAACTTAAACACTGCTATTGGGTAATATTGCATTGTAACAAAAATACTACGCTGAGTTTCTAGACCATTTTTCAATAGACTGTACCTTAACTCTAACCGGACCAGCGTTAGTTGGAGTCTAGTTATAATACTAACACTTTTACTAAACTCGAAAAAAAGAAAGTAAGTGCAGAAAAGAAGAAGATCTGATGTTCAAAAACGTCACAAAGAGATTCGAACCCTCTAGCTTTTGCGGCATTATCAATGAGAAGTTGTGCGTACATGCATGTAGTGCATGTGGTACGTTTGCGAACTTGGTGTATTTAACTGACATTTAGCTTTCCATCTGAGCCTCAGTAGTGGCTCAATGGTAGGTTGGAACCCTGTCTTGGGCTCAGAAATCTTTTCTGAGTAATTGAGCTTGACGAATGTCTACCAAATGTCAATTATTCTCAACGGTTCAATTCAAATAGACCTTATTAAAAATTTGAGGTCATATAGAGACTGCATATATACCTCTTCTATAGCGTGTTCTGAAGGGATGCTTATATAGAGAAACGATATATCTTACTCACCAGGTTAGCTCGCTCGACCTACATACAGTACACATGCCATAAGCCATATAACTGTTAAGTTCATTGTTATTTGTTCATTCAGCTAAATATTTAGTTAAACGCTTCCATATAAGATAATGACATTTTGGCATCCATTCCTTCTACCCAGTGAATCTTGCGGTCAGATTTTGTTTTGAAATTCTAGCCCAATTATCAACCAAATTCAACCAAAATTTAATGGTTTGCACCGTTTTTGGGTGAGATATTTCAGGATGTTTGATATGCAAATTAAACATTTTAATATGACACGCGCATAATGAGTTATTGGAGAATGTTATCAATCGTTTCTAATAAACGTGCTATCCAAGCAGGAAATATAAGCAAGCCTTTATTGTTACGTTTTTCTACCAAATGATATATATTTAATATGTATATTACAAATATTAAATATGAAATTGAAATACCTTAACTTTGTTTTCCCTTACAATGCTATTTAGATTATGTTTCGTCGGTTATCCTATTTGGAAAACGCATGTTTCGTCAACAAATTGAGCAGTGGCTTCCTGTCAAGACTGGTTGGCATCTTTGTTACCGTGCTTCCCGAGATGGTTGGGCAGGGTCTGACTTTCACTCAAATTGTGATAAAAAAGGAGCCACTGTAACCATTGTTCGTGTTGGAAAATACATCTTTGGAGGTTATAACGACCTCTCGTGGACAGGTATGTAACACTGTTTTGGTTATGTCTTTTTGAATGAAAAGAGTTCACGTTCTCTAAATTAAACTGAATGCAACTTGATAAAAAAGATACCTCAAAAATATTTTTGCTGTGAAAAACATACAAAAAGCTTTCTCAAGATCTAGTATTGGAAAATTCGTAACACAACCAACTTAATATTTAGTTTGTTAGGACAGACATTTTAGCAATTAATAAAAACCGGGAAAGAGACAGAGTTTTGGCGTAATATCTCTAAAAGCTATTTTAAGTGTATTTCGCCAAAAACTTTATCTGTCCCCTTGTTTTGTTAGTCTTTGAAATTTCTAAAGCATGTCTGGGACATGTTTACTTTGTTTGGTTTCCAAGTTTCTTATTTTCAACGTCGGGCGGCCATTGACTTATGAGATGCCTGAAAGAAAATGTTTTTGACCACAAAACTGTCTCCAAATTTTACCCCAAGCCAGCTTCCCCCAGCGTAACCCCCGAGATACCCCACCCCCCACTAGTACTAGCGCCGGCTAAAGTTACACTACAATCGTACCTTCGACAGTCAAACACCCTAATTTAATACTGTGTAAAGTTAAATACATTTTACCAACTTAAAGAAACTTACGTAATGAAACTTAAGTATGAACATAAATAAACTTTCTCGATTGTCGCTCTTAAAAAGCAGTTTCTCTTGAACCTTCATGATCTTTTGTTAGAATCTTATAGACGAGCAAGAGCAATCTCTTCCCCACAGCGGCAAGGGTCTCTGAGAACGAGAATGTATTTTTCGCTAATCCTCTCTCGATTATTCTTTTCTGTGACGTCATCAAAATAAATTATCGAGAAAAAAGAGGACAGGGAACTAGTGTGATGTTTTTCTGTGCCCTAAACCTCCAACCAAACACCACTTTAATACACCTATCGCAAAATACACCCAATCCCGCGAAACTTATTTTACCGCACTTTCGCGCTGAATCTTGAAAGATGTATTGTGACACCAGTCTGAAATCAGACGCGAACCCACTGCCCTTGAGATGTTTGCGAGAAAGCACGGTAAAGTGAGTGAAATCACCGGATTTGCCATCGGTCTACTAGATCAGAAAATTATATTTTTTCAATATTTTTCAATTTGATATGCAAATGAGCTAATGCGCAAGACCACCTTAACAAAGTTATTAATTTTATAACAAACGGATTTATAGGCCACTCAGGCCTCGTTTACACTATTACGATACTGGAAGTCTTCCGCTCAAAAATCTCAACGTTTTTTTGTTCCGGTTACACTGTTCCAGAGTGGTTTGACGTAACGTAGTCAATACGCTTAGCACTCCGGACGCAAATCATTATGATATGGTAAATAGGAGAACTACGCGTTGTTCGTTATAATGTAAACAGAGGTAAATTTCGCTACGGTATGCCTGCTTTATCCGAATCGGTTACCCTATCGTAATAGTGTAAACGTAGCCTTAGAGGTCACGTGACGCCAGTCTTCTCTAAAATAGCACTTATTGATTTATAAGAAAGGAAACTGCGGGGGTGTTTAAAGTAAATTTTTGTTTAGTTTTCAAACTGTACATTTTATCAGGTCAAATGACAAATTTCTTTTAAAATCATCTTTTTACACTGAAACAACAAGAAACAAGTAACTTTGACATGTACACTGAAACGTGTACACTTTTTGACATTTCTCATGTCAAGTTTCAGCGGGAATTATAACGTTTCCAGTTATCTAAGTGCATTATGTTTTTGGCCGCCATGTTGAATGACAAATTTGTGTCCTAGATGCTATACGATGTCCTAGATGCTAAAACTTACGGTAGCGTGGGACAATTATCAATTTTGTCGTGAAACTATAGTTGGAAGTCTAAATAACTTATTTCTGAATGTTGGACGTGTTGATATTACTTGTGCCAGCCAACAACGTTTTGCTTGGCCACTCTGGCTCTGTCCTTCTGCGGTGAAAAAGGAATGAGCCCGCGACGGCCCGCGACGTTTCGGTCAACACAGCAAATATTTGCCGAGTACTTCAAGTAACCTTACTTAATTTTGTTAACCGAGGGGGCCCTTGGGATTTTCTATATTGTGGTTTTATGGTGTGTTTTATACAGTATTTCGGTAATTGCGCAGCTTAGGCACAGCATTTAGGTAATTACGGTATTCCATTAATTTTCAATTCGATATTCGCGTTTATGCGGTTTGGGGACAAGTCTCCCACCCTTCCTCTCTAACTTCGAACTGCCCAATTTCCTGATTTGAACAGTAAAAGCTATAATACAATATACTTTGAATAAAATAATTGTTATATTGATAACTTATATATTGTGTTTAAATTTCTGTATGTTTTCGTTTAAATTAGCGTATTGAAGAGTACCTCCCATAACCAACCCCTATAGCTCACCAGTCACTACAGGATATTCATACACCATTAGATGAATGACCAGAAGGGTTTATTAGTTAGTTTAATCACTGGACTCAAGAGTTATAACTGATACAGCAACATAACGGAATATTTAATTTAAAAACGCTTTAATCACTGCAAATTTTAACAGTGTTTCCGTGATAGGCACAATATTATATGAAAGTACATCCAGGAGAGTCGCAGCAATCTGCGCGTTTGAGACTGTTCCAAGCCGATAAGATTCCAAGAGAGTCAGATCTATATCTTTGCAGGCGTTCTCTTAACATCTTAAGGTCGTACCCACGACTTGAAGAACGTCTGCGAAGAAGGCTAGTCTGGGTGATCATATGTCGACGCCGACATGATTGACACGGAGCGATTGTTAGCCTTCCCAGATGCCGTTGTTATCATTGTATAACCAGCGCATACTTATTCGAAAATGGCGGCTGAACAGTCTAACTGAATACTTTGTTTTCCAGTTAATATGCACAAGCGATTTCCTTCCATTATCGCGCGACCGCCGCGACGCAACTTTTTTATCAAACTGCATGTCGACGTTCTGGAGCACGGTATAGCGGCTAGAAAAGGCGACAAACTCTGTCAAAAATATCATTTGTGACTATATAGGTCACTAGGCTAAACAATATGAAAAATAGGTTTTGTACTCGTTTCTCAAAAGGAATCCACAAAAGCTCTACGAAGTAATTAGATTTTTCAGAACTTCTTGTGCAACTTTAACTGCTGTCGCGCCGTCTTTGCAACCTCCACATGCGATTTTCACCCGTGTTTTATGTGCCATTTTACAAGCCGCCGTGTACGAGCGATTTTTAAGGACCCTGCTTCTCGTGCAATTAGTAACAGACTGCACGTCAGAGATTTTAACGGATGGTGCTTCATGTGCGATTTTTACGGACCGTGCTCCACGTTTTAAAATTATTCCATCACTTGCAGTTGTGCATCCAAAAATCGTTCGTAGATTTGCGGCTTCAACTGAGATGGAGCCGAAACATGTCTCACACCCAATTCATTACTTCCTGGAACAAAAAAGACTGGAGTTATACCTATTCAATTTGCAAAATTCACGCGCGCAAAGTTATGCGCTTGGTAGAAACGACATAGTTATAGTATCATTTTAACAATTTGCGCTAAAGTTGTCGATTTGAGTCGAGCAGCTACACGCAATCGACTTGAGCACTAAGCGATTGGAACGATTATATAAAAATAGAATATAGCTTTGAATGATTGTTCGGACTGTTCAGTTTTGAATTTTAGGTCACTGCAGAAAAATATGGAGACGACCTTATACGAAAACCGAGCTTTGTGAATAAGCAGCAGAACGGCGCACTATTGTGAAGGGGACATTGGTACTCCGAACCGTAATACCGCAAAAAAGAAATCGTAAAAAACCGCAGTAGCGTCAAAAATTGAAGGAATACCAAAACTGCTTGAATGGATAAAACAAAATACCCCACCGAAGCTGCAAAATTACCGAAATACAGTATGAAAAACAGCACTGATTCCAAAATAGCGAAAATCCCAATGTCCCCCTCTATATTATAGACACTTAAAACAGTTTATACACGAGATAGATGAGATTAAGTATGTTAAACAGTTAAATGAGTTGATAGACATAATTAATTTCACGTGATTGTTACTATTTTCGCAATATTTATCAAAAAAACAAACCCTTGTTTGACTACGTGCATGCAAGCCGAGCATTTTAGTTAAACTACTTGAAGTCCTTCCGCCGCGCTGGTCAGAACACTGAGGGCTCACCTTTTCTCCGTAATATTTCTCTTCGAAATTTATTGACTACAATGCCTACGGAAAATGCTGTTGGATTAATCACTCAAGTAATTTCAGCATGTCCAACATTCAGAAATTGTTTAATTATGTTTTAAACTACAGTTCTACCATGAAATTTAATTGAATTGTAAGTATTCACCTATTTTGGTACGTTTCTCGGGATGCTCCAAAGATCACAATGATCTAAAAACCTTACTGCGGTAATGGGTCATTTAAGACGTCAGGGTTGTTCGATAAAAGGATAAAAAAAGCATATTGAAAAGGGATTTATTTTATTATATCGGCACAGGTTACTTCAGTTGAAATCGTGCGCCGTGATTGGTTTCTGACGTGAATTGGTAACGCCTTACGCAGTGGCGTAGCCGAGGGGGGGCGACCACCCCCCCAATGGTCTTCCAGGCCATTCCTGTGAAAAGTTTAAATCTGGGGAGAAACTTGTTGAGGGGGGGGGGGGGGTAATGATGTTACGTAGTGAAGCCTTCAAGGGAGAAGCAAGTTGACTCGTAATGATATTACTATATATTACTGTTATAATATGCACGAAAATATTAAACGATCTGCGGCTTCGACGTTAAACGCAATGTAGCGCAATTCATCAAGGTCGTATATTTGACCTTGTGATTCTGCACAAACGTGCTGTCGCGAGGGACTTGGATACTTAGAGCCATCACGTGTAGGAAGTTCTGATGCTTGGACCAATATTTCTCTGGCAGTTGATTGGTTTAGAGCTGACTTGGATGTCGACGCCCTTGAGATCGAATTCCTTTCACTGCAGACGTCTACGCTCCTAAGTTCCTAACTAATGTTCTAGAAATCGGAAATCGGAAGAGAGAGAGGCTACTTTTATAGAGTTGTACCAAGTGCTTCGACATGAACCAGAGTGCTACGGCCAGGTTCTAGCACTTATGAAAATTGCACTAACACTGCCACTCACATCTTCGAGCGCAGAAAGGGCATTTTCGAAGCTCAAGCTCATTAAATCTCGACTTAGGTCCACAATGGGACAGGAAAGGCTTCAAAGTCTGATGGTTATGTCTGTAGAGTCTGATGTATTACAGGAACTAAATGTAGATAATCTCGTAGAAACTTTCGCAGGCATGGCACCGAGAAGACTTGATTTAGTTTAAGTACCATATTATTTGTTGTGCTGCTTGTGCATGTAAATACCAATTATATATCGTATACTTGCAAATTATGCCTATGCATGTGTCGACTACAAATTGTAATGCTGTTTGTGTGAGTATATCGACTATATGTCAGTTTTGGTTACTATAAAATTCCAACTCGACAATTTGAATGGCACTGTTTGAAATATATCAAAGCCCTAGGCCTAGTTCAAGTTCAAACGTCAAACGCACATAAACCTAACTCAATTGTCAAGAATGTTTTCCGTAATTTAACCTAATTTGCATTGATTTTGGTTCATGTGAAGTTCCAGGTTTGAACTTGGCCTGAAACTTTTTGATGGGTCAAATTTCAGTTTGGTGTAGTCTAGATGGAAAATATAGCATTACAAGGTCCACATACATACGACTTATCATAAATAATTCTCAATAAATGTTGATATGTGTACTACATTGTTTTGGTTTGGAGACAACAAAACTTTGCTATTTATGGCGATCAGTTATTTTTTTAAATCTCGCCTCAGAATGCGGGAAATGCAGTCTGAGAGATTCTAGAATTAAAAAAATTTCCGGGGGGGCACGCCGCCGGACACCCCTAGGAGGCTCGCGTCTTCGACGCTCGAACAATTTCGCTCCCCCAAAGACAGAACCCTGGCTACGCCACTGGCCTTACGATTGAAAACAAACAACAAAATCGTAAAAAAAACACGACTTAAAAAACTTTTATTACCTCAAAACAATAAAAAATATCTCAAACAGATGACTACTAACATTCTAAAAGTAAAGTTTAATATTGAGACGAAAATAAACAGCAGAACCCTAGTTCAGGATTTTGACGAAGTTAAAGGAAGCGGAGACCAGAAAATACGGGATTGATTTTTGAGTAAAAGGTGCCATATAATAAACTACTTAATAACTTCGATCGTTTGGTACTGTAAAGTATCACACCTCGGCGTTGAACGTATTAGCCTCGCTATCGCTCAATCTAGACAACAAGACCTCAGTTTCATATTTTAACGCAATGACCTCGCTCTCCGAAGTAGTTTCTAATTTGGTATGAGAGTATTATTGTTCAACGTTTGGTTTGTAAAAATATTTCAATAATCTAAAGGGGCTCACCCTATTTTTAGCAATCCTTACAGAAACCTAAAATTGCACAAAATTTTGTAATAACGGATATATATTATATAAAAGATATAAGAGATACTAGAAACCTGCACAGAAGTACAGGTAATCAAAATTAAGGCGAGATTGAAGGGTATTACAAATGTGACATCTTGATTTCTGTTGGTCTGGGAGTAACCAAGTTTAGATTAATTTGTGTAAAAACTTGGTCTTAAAGATTTAAAAATCTTCCATAGTTGTTGGGTAACTCATATTTCATAATCGAATTAATGTACAGCTTTAATTTTGAAGTTTGCAGCTCAGAATTTCAACATAAGACAATCGAGGCTAAAAATAGCGTAACATAACCTCTTTTAATATTAGTATTTGAAAACAGTTTGCAACTATTTGTTATTTTCTTTTGTTTTTAGGATCAGGTTATTATAAATCAAGCTGGAATGCGTTTCTTTTCTCTCTCCGAAATAAAGACAATTTGAAGCCATTTAAAGCTCCAGTCTACCGACTCAGTCAGTTCGCAATTTACGACTATTCTGGTTATGGACCCACCTTTGGAGGAGGTCATGATCTCAAGATCGCCAACAACGCTCACTCGCCAACAAGCTCTTACGCAAATTTTGGTTCCACATACCAACCTCCATCTGGCTTAAATTAAATGCATATCTCAGTACTGCAAAATTTTAAAAGTAAACGCTCTTCTGAAGTAACCACCTCTTTAAAGTAACCCCCCTAGAAAGTAACCGCCCCCCCCCCCCCCAATTTACACCTTCCCAAGTAACACTCCCTCCACAGTAAGAACTCTCCCCTTCCTATAATCAGTAACCACGTTTACCACTAAACTTAATATACTCTAACAAGACCCACTAGCCTATTTACACAATTCTTATGCGAGTTTTAGTGAATACAGTTTTCAAAGTATACTCTCCCCCTGGAGTATGTGTTTTTATTTTGATCAACTCTTGTGCGTGAAGCCGCTGATCTATCGGTGACTCAGTTACCTTCCTTCAGAGATAAAATATGGCGTCTTTCTGGTAGGAGCTCTGGTGTTAATACTTTTAAATGGTTATTAAATGCGGCTTTGAAAGCCGAAGAATCCTGTTGATTGTGTGTGATATTTGGAGTGATGATAATCGTAAAGATATACGTATGTTCCTACATACTGTGTGAATAATGAAAAGAAATAGACAGCCAAGTGTCAATATTTGTAGTGGATGATCTGCCAGAAGGAGTTTGGACTTGGAGAAAAGGTGAATTTATATACATGTAGTCACGTACAATAGTGGTTTCCATCCTTTTTTTCCATTCTAGGCCCCCCTCGGGACATGTTCAAAATTGGTTTATGACCTTCACCTTCACATTTGTGATGACACATTTGTAGGGTGTTTTTTTTTTCGTTTTGGGGCAAATCCGTTTTGAAAATTTTTGTAGTTTGGGTCTCTTAAGTGGAATTTCCTTCGTATTGACTAATTTTGAGGACACTTGAGCAAAAGATAAGGGTCTTAAAATCTTTAAATATATAACATATTTTGACTTAAATCAGATCAGGGCTTGAGGGCTGTATTGAGAGTGGGGGTGACAGTGTGTATTTATTGGTGTGTGTGTCACCCTCCTAACTTTTACAAAACTGCAATATTTGGAAAATTTACCCGTCCATTCACAACCTTGTTCCCAGGGCCTTTCTAAAATTGGGAGGTGGGAAAATGCCCTGGCATCAGCTGGTGGACTCTGCATTTTGATGGGTTGATTGCTTTTCTTAAACATTCCTTGGGAAACATAATTATGCATAGTTTTGTGCAGTTACAATCAAATAGCTTCAACGGGAGTGACAACAATCCCAGACGTGTGGCTAAATGGAGGAATTGCTCCGACCTGTGATTGGACATTGATACTCCAACACTCTTATTAGATATCTATCAAAATGCTACCAACAAATACACAGTATTAGGTTTTAATCGTAATATTAAAGAATGATTGGTTTTCTGTTTATGTATTGCTACGCTTACTATAAAAATATTGGAAACTTATTTATAAAGCATATGAAAGAGATTTATACATGGGACTGGTCTGTCCTGACTTTCGACGTGTGTTAAATTCAAAGACTTCCACTATAACGATGGTGAATTATTTAACTACACTTTACTATACGTGTAGAACCCATCGTTGACTATACGTGTAGAACCCATCGTTGACTAAATACAGCTGGCTTCATCTTCAAATATAGAATTGGATAGATAAAACTTTTGTATATTTAATACAACTGCCTGTCACTTACTTAAACATGGTAACTCTACACCACTGTTACTAGTTTTATCATCCAATCACAAGTTGGAGCAATTCCTCCATTTAGCCACACGTAATCCCAGTGGGGCTGCCATTATGATGAAATTGTCCAATGGGACTGCCATTACTCAGAATGATTTTGCACACCAAATGCTAAATTATTACACCCAGCTATATATTTCTGGGTGCTGTGACCAGCCAATACAAGCATCAAGAATTTCAGTTTCCGGCCCAATTATGATGCACTATGGGATAGAATCAAAAGTCAAGTGAGCACCAATTAAGTCAGTGCCATTGTTTATTTGTTGTGGCTAATGCATGAATATTCTTTGTTAATAATGGCACTGACTTAATTGGTGCTCTGACTTGACCTTTGATTCTATCCCATAGTGCATCATAATTGGGCCGGAAACTGAAATTCTTGATGCTAATGTATGCCAAGGCCTTTTCCCACCTTCCCAATTTTAAAAAGGCTCTGGGAATGTAGTGGTGGATTAATTAACACTTTGAAGCCTGATGAGGAGTCTTTACTAATAGTATTTTATTCCAGCTAATGGCTGATGATTTTATTCAGCACAGTGAGTGGTCCAGCTTCCAAAATGTTAAAACCTATCTCTTTAACACTTTGAAACCTGACAATGAGTCTTTAGTATTTTATTCCGGCTAATGCGGGATGATTAATTTATTCAGCACAGGAAGAGGTCCACTGGCCTCAAAGTGTTAACCCTTCCAGGGCTGCGGGCAAAGAATATTTTAGGGCCAGTCAAAACACTTTTAATGGGCTAGCTTGCTACTTTTGGATTCTTCAACATTAATAAGAATAGAGATCAATAGATATGCTAGCTCGGATATGAGAATTGAATGTAAATGTTCTTCAAGCCATTTTTATATACTCAAAGAAATTTCTGAGTTCCCACGTGGGACTTGAACCCACAGCCTTCTGACCGCCGGTGAGATGCTCTAACCATTGAGCTACTGGGACTCGCATGATTTGAACGTAGTTGGAAATTTAATTAATAAGAATGTTCAGTGTAATTTGCACATAAATTGCATAATGGCTAAAAATATTGGTGTCCATCTTGGATTACTCAAAAAATTCACATTGGCCAAAGTACCCAGGGCCATCATGGCAGAGTTAAATAGCCATAAATAACTGATTTAAACTTAATCTTGACGTTTTTGACCATTTGGCCAATGTGGATTTTTTGGGTACCATCACCATGGTAACCAGGGCTACTGTATTTTTCTCAAATTTTCTAAGTACCAGTTTAAGGACATGCGCTTAGTATGTGCAGCTTTAACTAAGGTAGGTGCGGATTTTATATTAATACATGTTCTGCAAGTGTTTAGTGTACATTTCAATGCGCAATCAGATTAATTAAAGAGTGATTACTTCACACGATACCTGTAATCCACAAAATGTAATGAAACTGAAAAACTGAGCAATAATCTGGAAACTAGTTACCAGACTTACTCATCTTTCTGTTGATGGTTCGAAGCAAGAAGACTGATAAATAGGATTTTAGCAATTTTAAAGATGAAGAACAACTTGTAAGTACACTTTACATTACATTCTGTATGTTCAACAGTGTTATGCATGGTTTGGAACTGATTTCTTTACGTAAATGCATTGAAATGTTGAAATGTGGACATGCATTCCCAATGGGAAAATCTTTTATTCAAGATTTCACTTCTTTTTCACATTTTCTATTGATACCGTTCACGTTTTAATGTGGAATTTTGGTATAAACGTTCCTTGGGTCATCGTATAGATGAATTTCATGTTCTCTATGTGTTACATTGTGTTTTGTGCATGTAAATTGCATAATGGCAGTTGGTGTCCATCTTGGATTACTCAAAAAATCCACTTTGGCCAAAGTACCCAGGGGCCAGGGCCATCATGGCAGAGTTAAATAGCCATAAATAACTGATTTGAACTTAATCTTGACGTTTTTGACCATTTTGGCCAATGTGGATTTTTTGGGTTCCAAATTTATGGCCCAGGAGGGCCATCGCTGTAGAGCTCCAATACTAATAAATTCCATACTTACAGTTTATTTGGTGCTTTTGACAATTTTGGCCAATGGGGATTGTTTTACTTCATGTAGGCTTCAAATAAAATTACATAAAATTAAATAAAATTAAATAAAATTAAATAAAATTAAATAAAATTAAATAAAATGTGACATTGGATTTTGGGCTTGTAAATTGCATAATGACTAAAAATAGTTGGTGTCCATCTTGGATTACTCAAAAAACCACATTGGCCAAAGTACCCAGGGCCATCATAGCAATTATTATTAATTATTATTTATTAATTATTAATAATTAATTAGTTCTTTCTCTTGATTCTTCAAAGGAAGAAGATTGCTTTCAGCATTGAAATTTTTTGAATATTCAAGCCAAAGAACAAGTTGTAAGTACTCTACATTACATTCTGTATGTAACAGTGTTATGCATTAATTAATAAATATTAATTATTAATTATTAATTAGTTCTTTCTCTTGATCCTTCAAAGGAAGAAGGTTGCTTTCAGTGTTGAAATTTTTTGAATATTCAAGCCAAAGAACAAGTTGTAAGTACTCTACATTACATTCTGTATGTAACAGTGTTATGCATTAATAAATAATTATTAATTAATAGATATTAAATATTAAATATTAATTATTAAATATTAAATATTAAACATTAAACATTAAACATTAAACATGTAACATGTAACATCAAACATGAAACATCAAACATCAAACATTATACACTTGTTGACTGGTGCCGAGGGAAACATCGAGTTTTACGGACCCGAAGGCTTCGATGTCAGCCCTCGGGTGACATTGAAGCCTGAGGGACCATAAAACTCGATGTTTCTCGAGGCAAAAGTCAACAAGCGTTTTGTTATATACCAAAGACTTTTAGAATACAAAATACAAAACTGCCTTGAAACTTGCAAACGGTGAAAAGACTTACCGTACCAAAACACTTTGACTTTGTCTTCAAGTCATTCAACTAAACAAATACACCAGATTCAACACTAAGAACAGCTTTAAATTTCTCCAAGTGTTTTTCAGACCTTCTTTGAAGATATGTATAGAAATTCTTTCTTTCGGAAAATGGACTATTTCGTACCAAACAAGCTCGAAACAAGCTCTTGTTTTCAAAATGCCCTAAGAGTCCAAAGTTCCCTAAGAGTCCAAAGTTCTTGATCTGATGCAATAATCGTGTATTCACGTGAACAACGCATGATTAAAGCGACGTCAGAGGGAAACATTGCACTGTTTTCCTCTTCGTTGTTGGTGTCAGAGGGAAACAGTG
This sequence comes from Paragorgia papillata, assembly GCA_035771165.1. NCBI lineage: Eukaryota > Metazoa > Cnidaria > Anthozoa > Scleralcyonacea > Coralliidae > Paragorgia > Paragorgia papillata. The sequence continues at coordinate 3,032,710 of JAWNZC010000132.1, forward strand.
CAATGTTTCCCACGGCAGAAAGAAACAATGAGTTTGTTGAACAACACGTGACCATGATTTGACCAATAGGATTTCATCTTTGGCAAACGAAAGTCTTTGGTATATAACAATAAACATTAAACATTAAACATTAAACATTGAACATTGAACATTGAACATTAAATTATTAATTATAAATATTTTTCTATATGTTACATTGTGTTTTGTGCTTGTAAATTGCATAATGGCTAAAAATAGTTGGTGTCCGTCTTGATTATTCAAAAACTCCACTTTGACCACAAAAATCCACATTGGCCAAAAAAATCCACATTGGCCAAAAAGAAATCCACATTGGCCAAAAAAATCCACATTGGCCAAAAAAAAATCCACGTTGGCCAAAAAAAAATCCACATTGGCCAAAGTACCCTGGGCACTTTGGCCAAAGTACCCTGGGCATTTTGGCCAATGTGGATTTTTGGGAATTTGGCCAATGTGGATTTTTGGGAATTTGGCCAATGCGGATTTTTTGAGTACAAAATCTATGGCCCCCGAAGGGCCATCGTTGTAGAGCTCCAACGCTAATAAATTCCATACTTACAGTTTATTTGGTGCTTTTGGCCAATGTGGATTTTGGGGAATTTGGCCAATTTTTTGGGTACCATCACCATGTGGGCCAGGGCTACCATGGAAATGTGTAGATAGGCGTAAATAAATTAATAATTAGGAATAATTAAAATAATAAATAAATTTCTTACTTGTTTAAATTTTTTAACTATAATTATATTGATAATTATTAATTATTATTTATTAATGGTTATTAATTATTACTGATTACTGATTAATAATATAAAATAAAATAAAAATTATTTTAATTAATAAAATGATTTATTAATATAATTCATAATTCATAATTAAAATCGTTTTTTAAATATATTTTTTATTTTATGTAAATTTGGGTAATTTATTTCTTATGCTCATCTCTCACAGATGGACACAGATGACGAGGGGGTTTACACCGAGGAGGAAATCGTAGAGATAGAGGAGGGTCCGGAGGAAGTCATTGAATATGACAGTTCTGCAGATATGTTCGAGGAGAACAGTTCCGTAGCGCCAGATACTGACGATGATGAACACCTCCCCAGCAATGGCAATGGCGATTCTAGCAATGGGGAATCCAATGAGGATTCAAGCAATTCAGAAGAGGATTTTGGGGAACAGGTGTAAGTATAAAATTGGAATTTAGCATGTGACGAACTTCGTTCGTCGCCGTGGGTGTTTCTGTAGTTTTTAACACTTTATTTCACTAAATAACTATAATTAATCTACTACAATCTATTTATCTAATTATATCGTTCTAATTGGTCAACTTTAGTTCTAAGTGTTCAATTTAGTCAAGGATATAGGCAAGGATACCGACAACCACGACTCCTTTCTACCAACAGTTCAGTACAGGACCATGCAATCAAGATGACGGTAATATGGAAGGTAACCAACGCTAGCCCAATGGCGAAATGTTCATTACTTAAGAGGATTCCGGAGGAGAAAACCACTTCTGGTTGTAGGCATTGAATTCATAACACGAGGACTATGGTCTTTATGGATTGGCGTATGTCTTTGTAATACTGGACTACTTGTCACCGAAGACCTCAGCCCGATAACTACTCCTGACTTCTGCTTCAGCGAAGAAACTGCTTCAATCTAGACCTTGTCAATTTCTCTTCAGCCTGTACCTCTCTCCGAACAACGTTTTCCTCTCCCGATACTGAATATACCGTGCCTTTTATCCCTTGTCCACGTACTTATTTACATAATTTACCTAATTATGTCTACACAAACATTTCTATATAGTCCCAAAGGGTTACAAGCACTAACCCAAAACCTAACCAACCATCACCCAAAAACCTTAATCTTACTCCAAGTTTAAATCTAGTCTCTTAAATTTAATGGTGCTAGAGAATATAAATCCGGAGACGGATGAGAGGTACCCGTCATCCATGTCATCTGAAGTAAGTGTATGACATAATAAGTGTACACCAATGTATAATGTATTGATTAAGGCATGTTTTTGTCATAATTTTATGTAGTATATTGATAAACTAAAACCTTCCTCAACATTTTGTTCTATTGCAGGGTTGCTCCACTTCCAGTTCCAACGATTTAAACCTCCCCAAGAGAAGGAAAGAAGATCACATGAGAAGGAAGTTCTTGTTACGCCACGGACATAGGGAGATGAAAAATTGAATTGAAAGCTTCCGAAGCGGAGAAAGTGAGGAGAGCGAGGAAAGCGTTGTGCCGCCACCTAGAGTTCCCAGGACAACGGGGATCTCAACAGTGGTCACGTCGACCACTGTTAAGAAAACAGAAGAAGAACCGGTATGTATAATACACGTTTGTATTGGGGTTGGTGTAGGGCAATATAATCGCTGCTAGATAGTATTGTTGACCTTGACGTTTCAACTTGTTTGTCATTCTTGTTACTTTCACTTCTTTTTCAGGGGAAAATACCGAGAACGCTGAAGGTGTGTGAGAATACCTCCAGGCACGTATGAGGAGGAAGCACAAGTCTGCAAAAGCTGAATGCGCGACGGCGACATGGGCCCAAAGAAATGGAAGAACAGATAATATTGCGATAAAGCCCCTTCTTCCATGTCCTATTTGTGGGAAACTAGTGGTAAGGGTGAACCGCCACATAAAAAAAGATTTCACGGCATTAAAACAAAAAGCGAAGAATATAAGAGGTATTAACATTTATTGTCTGCAAATCTAAACTTCTGATCTTCGCTCCTCGCAATATGGAGAGTGCAAAAGATATTAACATTTATATTCATTCAATCTAAGCTTTTTACGGTTCTTAATCTGTGTAATTTATGTTTCTTTAGGCTGATTAAGAGCTCAAATAACGAAGCAATAGAAGAACGTACAGAGATTGCCGGCCCGGAAAGGCCGGAAAGGCGAACGCAAATACCGAAAGCATTCCCAAAAGGTAGAGAATCAACTTCCATCGCGCGCAAGCTATCCACCTCCTCTTCCGACGACGACAAGTCGGATGAAGACTACGATGGGGGTTTGTCATCTGACTCGTTCTTCATCTGACTTGTCTTCATCGGAGAAGGAGGAGGATGTACTCCGTCGCCACGCAACAAGCTCCGATCCCTTTGCTCCTCGAGACGTTGATCGTGGCTCGCTGAATGCCCTGGTGGCCAGTCAGCTTGTGCTACAGGAATTTTACCGATATTTAATGTCGCTGGATGGAGGAACAAAGACATCGGAGCAGGCTAAGGATGAGAGCATGCTGGTAGCTCGGGTCCTCTACCAGGTCGACCCTGAGCTCACTCATCCCGAGCGTTTGTGGTCGGAACAATACCTAACCATTATCGGCCAGTCTGTATTTTAAATGCCTCTAATAGAGGCAATAAATTATCCAGAAAACCATTGGCTCCGGGCACCCTAGACCGCTTTCTTTGTTCCCTTAACCATTTCTTCGAGTTTGCAAAGGTTAAGAGAAAGCAACTCGCCAAACTTATCCCTTACACCGAGGAAACAATAAGGGACATTGAGGACTCGGTTAAGAGGACATCGAAGTGGTCTAGGCGCTACTCTATCAGCAAAAAGTTACTCCGGCATGAAAAGAATAAAGTAGCCCTCGACAACCTCCTTACTCCCGAGCAATTCCGCATCTTCCTAGAGGGTCCGGAATCGCTCAGAATTAAGGAGGAATTTAAAAACGTCGGTGCTTTGTCGCAGCAGGAGGCAAAGAAAAATTTTGTGAAATTCCGCGACTACCTATTCCTTAAGTTACTCTTGGACAGCGGGCAACGCCCTGGCGCGGTTGCGAACCTTTCAGTTGCAGAGTTTGAGGCAGCTGAAAGGGTCACAACTGACGATGGCCCCGCAGTACATGTCACGCAGACAGGTGTTCACAAGACTGCCTCTACTCTTGGCCCTCCGTCCTTAATATGGGACGCCGAAACCTATATACTCGGCCAAAATTATTTAAAATATTTAAGGCCCGCTGTCCAAAATAAGTACTCTTTTTTTTCTGGCGATAGTGCAAGTCAGCGCGGATCGCCTTTCTTTCTTAATTCCACTGGCTCGTCGGTTCAGTCACGGCAAATTAGCCGACGACTCGTCGAACTGGCGAGGCGACTGTGCCCCACAATTCAGGACCGTTTATCGGGGGTCCGAATTCGTAAGACGTTTGTCAGTCGGCGCAGGGAATTAACGGAGGAAGGCGGTTGCAAGTCGTCAGGCGGGTCAGCTTCTGAGATGGCTCGTCATATGTCACATTCAAAGACGACCGCTGACTTGTACTATGACTGATCATGCGAAAGAGTCCGCCAAGCTCTTTCCCATGATCACTCATAATATTCAGGGTTTAAATCTAATAAGTACGTTTACAGCTCCTCTAACTATACTGCTGCGCCGCGTTTGGAAGATACTCCCGCCCCTGATCCTGTCAGAGATTCCGCCCCAGATCCCGCTGTTGTACCCGCCCCAGATGCTGCCCCAAACTCTCCGCTTACTCCAGAAGAGCACGATCGAGAATCGCATAGAAAATTGGCCACTTTCATGCGGCAGTTCGCAGGCCCCGTGCGTGCTGGCTCAAGTGAGTTGTCGACCGAGCTTGATGAAATTAAATTTACTAAATTCTAAACACAGCACAGACGCAAAACAAGAACAAGTGAACTGTCCATATATAGCCAAAAACAAAATCAATCGTTGAGATATTTATTCATCCTCCATAGTTGATTGGGTTTGTTTTGTCAACTCGTCACTTCGTCAGTCGTCGAGTACGCTTTCCACGACTGATTCGAATTTTAAAATCCATTGAAAGGCCAATTTGTTACACACATCTGCCAAAAAAAACAACCCGACTTCTTTTGGGGGTAGTAAACGGTCAACAAACAACAGATTATAGTCATTTAACATAGAAGTTTACGATACTAGATCGCACCTTGTTCTTCGTCCAATTTTCCCGCCATATTTGATTTCAAGTCAGCAAACGCTTGATATCTTACAATATCCCTTAGTATCCTCTTCAATGGATCCATTATTTTCCTTTATCTTCACTAATTTTATCGTATCAACCCACATGTACCACAACGCTCCTTCGCTCCTGATTCATCTCGCGCCAGCCTCGCTTGGTCTCGCGTGTATTGATGACGTCAACACGCAAGATATTCGTTCTACGCATGCGTAGCTAATCCAGGTCAACCTGGATTAGATCCCAGTCGACAGCCGCAATTTCCGATCGAGGAAGCAGGCACTCCTACAGCTGTTTGCGACAAGTATCTCGTCCAAGGTTGTTCCTGGTCGAGGCGCCATTCGCAAACGCTGTCTGAGTTTCCCTCTCCTCTGCAGAGTAAGCGTGGACAAAGTCTATCTTTATATAAGAAGAATGGTCATACGCCAACCCCTAGGTTTAAGTATTAACGCTCCCCTTTTGCCCGATGCCAAAACAAATGCTTGGTTGGCATCGGGTATGCAGACGCTGGAGCCCGCACCTTCTGTCACTACTACCTCGCGCTCCCTTTTTAGTGAAGAACAAGCTTCGACGTTTACAGAAGCTACAAATCACCTTCCGCGGCTTGAAAACCTGCCCCGCGAACAAATCTGCGAAGCGCTAAGGAATAATGACCGGTGACATGAAGTTGAAGTGGCACCCGGATACAACTTTACAGATATCCAACTGAGGGACAGGTTCAAGTCCATAGTAAGGCGCGAAAACCGCGAGTTAAAAAAAGTAACAAGAAAATAGGTATTATTGCTGGACACGCAACTAATTCAATTAAAAAGAGGAGGAGCTCTATTTATGAACACTCTCAAGAACCTCCAAAGCCTCGGGGGTCTCCTTAATCGGTGTTACTGCTGTTGGCTAGTTCGTGCTTTTATTCTCTCATTGATTGAATTGAATTAGTTGCGTGTCCAATATACTAAGCGGGGTTATTCTGTTATTACTGATTGAAGTCAGAAAGACGCAAGCATCAACAAATAGAAATTAAACAGGAACAAGTTAAGAACATTTATTTCAAATTTATATGGGTCTTGGTATATATTTTATGCATTTTATAGTGATTTTCCATTTAAATTTGTGCCAACGGTCAACATACGCAGCCCCCAGAAAGTAAATGAAATCGGAAGGAAACACAAAAGGAATACAACACTGCTCGCGTGCAAGAGGGTGTACGTTTGAGCTGCCTGTGGTTCGGCCGCGAGAAAAAAATAAGCACGCCCAGGCGTGCATGAATGTACTGCGTTTAATGCCTGTAGTTACTATGGTAAAAACAATGATGCAACTGTGTACTTGTAACAACCTTGTATTCATAGCTGAACAAGATTCTTGACAAAATTGATGGAATTGTATAGTTGTAACAACCTTGTATTCAAATCTAGAGCTGGAGAAGATTTTTGACAAAATTGTCTATGCTCACAGGCAATGCTGTGTTTTAACTTTAATAAATAACTCACTCAACTCAGACTCTCAGAGTGACGCCAGCAAGGCGCAGAGGGCTAAGCGCTAACAACTCTTCTCGTATCTGGCATGAGTTGTTCCAAGCCCGGACAGGTGCATGGTCTTTCATTCAAATAGTAACTCAATCCAATTGGGCTTTACTCTGGTCCTCAGTGGTGAGAGGCAGTGTTCTAATAGCTTGACAATTAAAGCTATGGTACTAAAACCTATAGTCATAAAGTATGGTAGTAAAGCTTTAAGTAGGTCAATCAAATTAACATAATAACTAACAACTCACAACATTTGAATTAATCATTATCAGAAATTAATGACAAAATGGCCACCGCTTGAATGCCAATTTACATATATTCCTTAGAGTATGGCATCCCATTTTGTACAGGAAATATATAAGGCGAATATATTAAAGTGAGAATTCTGCTTATTGAGTGGCTTGCCAACTATTTGCCGACCTACTGATCTAAACAACAACCATTATCCAATCATTCAGTCACCTATTTATTTTAACCAGGTATATTATATACGATCTGCCAAATTGTGTTGAAAATAGTAAACAAATAAGCAGGTCATGCACCACTCGATTGCGGTAATTAATCGTCTTGGGTCAAATGTTCGAGAATTGATAGAGGAACCTTTATCTTGCATGTAATAGATTACATATTGACCAAATTGGCTGAAGTTGTATACCTCTAATTTAACAACTACCCGACTTGTAATGACAACAAGACAATATGCATTTTGAACTCACCATGAATAATGGAGGCTCAAACATTGATAGCAATAGCTTGAGAGATATAGTCATTTGGCAGATCATAGGTATACGTGATTGAAAGAAATAAGGAAGTGAATAATTTGAAAATTGCTGTTGCTTAAATAGCGAGGTACCATCCCAAGACTTGAACTGGTAGCAGCACACATGGCAGTCAACCTAGCTGCCAATGCGAAAGAGGCGTTAACCGGATTTCCCATGAAGAGTATTCATTGTTGGACCGACAGCTCTGTAGCATTACATTGGATCACAGGGAATGGGGACTATACAAACAATTTGTGGCAAACTGGGTTAAGAAGATCAACGAACACGAAGGAGCGATTTGGCGACACGTTCCCTCAGCTGACAACCCTGCTGATCTGGCAAGTAGAGGAGGCTAAGTAAACGGCGCGGAATTATTTTTGGCATGGTCCAGAACTGCTCCTCAAACCAGAACTCTGGCCACAGAACATAGTGACAGAACCATCAGGCATCAACTGAAAGTGTCGCCGAGGCCAAAGCTGGGAAAGAAGTATTTGCAGTTGCAGTTAACGAAGAGAACGAGATCGATAACGTGTTGCAGAAATCGCCTTACAGAAAGCTGTACGAGTGTGTGCATGGATCTGAAGATTTGTGCACAACTTTCTCGGTAGCCGAGGAACAGGGCGCATCGAAGGACCACTAACCACAGCCCAAACCGAACGCCAGAGACTGTCTCGGACTAAGCAAGCCCCAGAGAATTGTGACATATATAAGCAGACCGTGTGGCGCTGAACTTACAGCCGGGTCGTGAAGGCCTGATAGAATGTCGTGGTCTCATACAAGGACAGTACCCGATATATCTCCCTGACACTCGCCTATTTTCCCGCCGAGTTGTGGAGTAGGATCAACCATGGCCAAAGTTCGCAACTGTTACTGGGTACCACGACTAAGGCAACTGTTAAGGAAGGTTGGTAAGAGTTCTCTCGGATGCAAAAGGTTTACATCGACTGCCTATGCCATACCACCACCCGGGATCTTACCAACTACACGCACTCAAGGAATAACCCCCTACCAAGTAATTGGACTGGACTATGCCGGTCCTCTGCAATATCGTGTATCTAAACAAAAAGAGGGAAATGCATATGTTCTTCTGTATACATGCAGCCTAACAAGAGGAATCTACATGGAACTCTTGCCCACTCTGGAGACGACGGATTTCCTTGGAAGCCTGAAAAGCTTTCTCGCGCGGAGAAGGAGACCAGGGAGAATTACTTTGATATGGTGGAACATTTGTCGGGGGCGCAAAGTGGGTAAGAGCTGTGGCGAAAAGATTACAGAATTACCTATCGACGCACCAAATGAGATGGTAGTTCAACCTAAGTCGCGCCCCGTGGTAGGGCGGACAATTTGAAAGCATGATTGGGCTCGTGAAAGCAGCGTTAAACAAGACTATTGAAAATGGTCTTCTGCGATGGAAGGAGTTGGAGGTAGTTCTCCTAGATGTCGAGGTGGCGTTGAATAACCGGCCGTTGGGTTACGTGGAGGAGGATTTGCAATTCCCCGTGCTAACTCCAAATTCGATGCTGTTTTTGAATAGTAACGTACTACCAGAGTTACAACCGCATCATATTGTGGATGGTGATCTGCGAAAACGAGCGAAGCACTTGTTGAAATGTAAAGAAGCTATGTGGAAACGTTGGACCCAAGAGTTTTTGCGGAATCTTCGTGAGAGACACCGCGTAATCAAGCAGAAGCTCTTGGAGCAACACCAGCAGTAGGAGATGTAGCGATCATCGCAACAGACGAGAAAAAACGTGGTAGATTGCCGCTGAGAATTTTCGAAGAATTGATTGCAGGGAGAGATGGTACAATTAGAGTAGCCAAAGTGCATACCGAAAAGTCACATCTCGAGCGTGCCGTGTAGCAGCTTTATCCCCTGGAACTTTCGTGTGACAAGAAACCGCAAGCTCCAGCGTCCCCCAATCCAGAAGCAACGACGTTTAGACCAAGAAGGAATGCTGCAGTAGGTGCGCGCTTACGTGTCCAAGGGATAGCCGACGATGAACAATATACTTTTCTTTATGTGAACAATTAAATACTGAACTAGCTTTGAACACTCAGAACAATCGAGACAGTATTGTTGTTAAGCTTTTAAATCTTGTTATTAAGTTCTGTAACATTGGTCAATCTCCAGGTGTACTGTGGGACGACGTGTATCTCGTATTGCAGATAAATAGGGGGAGAGTGTCGGAGATTGGCAGATATTATGCATAAGTTTATATACATTAGCTAATTAATAGGAAGTGATATCGATCTCACGTGGCGCTAAAGCCCGTTTTCCAGTCATCGCTGAAAGAGGCTGGCAGCGAGCTGCGAGTACTTGCATCTAATTAAAAAGAACTCACAGCGAAAAAATAAACACTGCCAGTTCTTTTTAATTAGATGCAAGTACTTGCTGCGAGCTGCGAGCCAGTTCCTGCGATGACTGGAAATCCGCCTTAGGGCGAGTGTGTTTTTCTATTCTGGGGCTTTTGTGATTTCGCGAGTGTGATTGAGACAGGCGAGACTTTTGTGTTGGGAAATAAAGATCTATAAAAATTTATCAGTGATATTGTGAGTTTGTGAAGCGTCGTGAATACTAAACAGGGAGGCAATTCACGACAACACGTATTTCTTATTAGTAACAAGACACCTGCTTAGGCTTACACTCGGGCTACTGATCAGTGATTGCTGCAACCTTCTGAACCTTGGCATGCTATAGCCCATGCACGGAACAGTGCACACAAACGTTTGTTTAAATGTACATAAATTTCAGACGCAAGGAACGTATGCAATGTAGTTATCCACGTGACCAAATACTCCAAGAATATTGGGGTATTTTGGAATCACGTCACTAGCCTTTGCCAGGGTATTCTCCTCTCGCCATTTTCAAAGCAGCGGGTACGCGGTTTATATTAGCACCTTCTGAAACTACAGATAATGGCATTATGGGCTCAGAATCTGACACTCGCAGCGTCAAATACGACTACATTTTAAAGTGCAAATATCGAGAATTCTCACTAACGTTTTAACCAATTATAATCAAGGATTTGGATTGGAAAGAATGTATAATAAAATTGGTTATTTTGCTTTTGTATTACTATTAGCTACGTGTTTACAAGAGACTGCGATTTTGTGCTCATTTGCCTTACTAAACTACAACCTCGTACCCAGGTTCTTTCTTCGGTACACGCAATTCGCTTTCTCCAGCGAATTGCGAGCACCGAGTAAAGAGCCTGGGCACGAAGTTAATGAAACAACTGACCTATATATCACTGGACTTCGGTTCATGGCACATGGTTCACATTTCGGGAGAGTTTGCCCTTGCGCGGTGTCTCTGTTTCGGAAAATTGGACTTTATAATTTAGAATTAATGTAAACTTTTATGTAAATCTTGGAGGGTATAGGTATAAAAGAACTCTGTTTAATGACATTTATTTGAAACTGAAGAAACGGCAGTGCCCCGAAACGTACGTAATGTATTATTTAGTTAAAATAAAGTCTTTATTAGCTTTGGTGAGCGGGTTCTTGATTATTTTATATATACATATACATTATACAGATAACCAGATTGTAAAGTATTTTGCCCAAGAGGTATAAATATGTATTATTTAATGCTAATTATATATATATATATATATATATATATATATTATATATATAATTCATGAGGAAAACACAAAGAAAATCCACGTTTAATGAGTGTCTGTATATGTGATACAGATTCCTCTTGATTTACATAAACTTTAGTTTTGATTTTCTCGACTTAGACAATTGTATTTTAGTAAAATTACTACGCCAATGAACTTAGCAAATAGATCGTTTTAGAAGTCATTTTAGAAGTCAAAACTCGTACACATGACCAAATATTTTTTTTTGACTGGCTAATTAGCTCATGAATTATTAATGAGTTTGAGGAGTACGCACGAGCGGCGATCTGTATCTGATTTACAAGGTGAGCTGCAAGCGAGCCATAGTAAATCAGATACAGATCGGCTGCGAATGCTTTATCGTACTTACAAATAGACGCATCTAAATAGCCATGTTTTCAAACTATTTTTCAAGTTGGAGTGATTTTAGCTAAGTAAATTGAGGAAAACGTTTATGTAAATCAGGACAAATCTGTATGCGATTTACAGGTATTGATTAAATATTCATTTCTTTTGAATTTTCTTCATGAATTTTTAATTATATATATATATATATATATATATATATATATAAAATTAACTTCTTATTATTCTTATTAACCGAGAGCGGTTCGCGGTCATTACGGGAGAATATCAGTCCGAGGTCTTGACAGTACGGACCGAGCCCATAGGGCGAGGTTCGTACATAAAAGACCGAGGTCTGATATTTCCCGTAATGACCAAGCGGTCGAGGTTAATAAGAGGTTTATTATATGGCATGGCTTTTTTAAACAACATACTTTACATACGTATAGCGTGACATAGAATCGTCATTTTCAATCTTGTTCTTGTTCTTCTATTGCTTTCATGATAGTAAGGCTCTCTTTTAGACTGTTCATCGTCCGACTCATACTCGATTTAGTGCTTAGTTTACTAAATTCATTCAATTTTTGCGGCTTTTCAAAGTTTCCTTTCGTTGTACGGGCTTTGTAAACAAAATGGCTAATCAAGTCCGTAATCCGGAGCGGTCCATTACCGGGAAATTACGGACCGGCACGTGATGTGTCTCATCCAATCAAAGCACGCAATTCCACTGGAAGTAGCTTGTGTCATGTAATATATATATATGTATGTTTGTATAGTTGATTCTCTCCGAGAGGAAACTCAATAACACGCACTGAGATGTTGATATAAAAAAAATTGAATCCAATTTAGGAGTGAAGTGCAGTTACATATATGTTACCACTTTGAATGGATGGAGGTGTAGCTCTTTAGGCCCAACTTTATCCACAAATTAAATTTTACGACCAACTTACTGACCATTAATTAGCCAAGGGCATCCGACAATTTTCATTTTGTGACAACAAATTGCTATAAAACTCGCATCACGCCACATGCTTGTCAACATCCGGGTGTTGCAAATAATTTTGAAAACGGGTGTAATAAGCTGTATTGCTCATTCGGATTGTGTTTTATCTTATATTACTGACCATTATTCAACAACTTATTATATATACTTCTTCCTGTGAGGTGTCCGTTATATACCCTTGATTTTTCTGGAACGTGTAGACAGAGAGGGGTGTGAGCAATACAGCTTATTAATAATATGGCAGCAGCGCTGAGAGGTCCGAATACGGAAATCCTGTAATGTGATTGGTTCATAAGCGGTCGGATATTTCCCGTATCCGCCCGCTCAGAGCGGAATCTGCCGTTCGGGACCGTAAGTTTTATAAACAAAATGGCAGTCATATCAGTAATGCAACAAGATGGATTATAATTTCAGAACTACTCGTTGTTGAAATATATCGTGCAGGTATGTTGTTAGAAATTTTATAAGCTTTCATTTGATGTATAGTTCGAGTTTCCACGTTTTGTGAAAGTTTTTAAAATGTCCAAAACGTTCGTAACATTGTTCGTAATAATATAACATTTACTTCTCACAAGAATTAGAATTTCAGATGATTTTTTATCAACTACTTAGCGTACGATCTTGAGCAATATGTCAAACAAAAGCAATTGAAAAATACTATTTGGGGTAGAAAGTTCAGGATTCTAGCTCAACGGAAAGTACTTTAAAAATGGGAAAATGTCTGCCATTTTCGTTTAGTTCGCAAGAAAGATGGGTCGAGTTTTCACAGAACGTTCACAACATTTATGGCCATATAATAAACTACTTATTGACGTCGCTTGTTCGGTCTGTACTAGTGAAATATCGGACCTCTGTTTTTTGCACACACCTCAACTCGCTGCGCTCGTCTCGGTCCATACTAATAAAACATCGGTCCAATATTTCACTAGTACAGACCTCACGCTCGGTCAATAAGTAGTTATTACACCCAATTTCAAAATTATATGCAACCCAGGAAGTTGACATGCATGAGGCCTGATGTGAGTTTTATAGCAATTTATTGTCACAAAATGGCGGACATCAATACTGACGAACTCAGAATACAATGAAATGAGGACGTTGATGCTGAACGAATGGCGAATTATTTAACCATATAACAATGCAACCATGGGAATGTTGTATACGATGGCAAAGTAAGTTATATTGAAGTATTTTTAATTGCCATGAAACTCAAATGTCGACTGCAATATTTCCGATCTGGTCGCGTAATTTTGAAAACGGGTGTAAAGTGTCTCTGAAGCAATAAAATATTTAGTCGTTTTGAACAGATCAGCACGACAGGAGCATTCGCTGTAAATTTCAAGCAAAACTGCTGCATATAGTTCGGTTATTAAGATTTTTGGGGTATTTAGATTAGGAGCTTATAATTAGTTCTATCAAAAATTTTCACTTTACAGACACTTTAGGTAAGTACTTGTAAAAAAAATCACATCCTAGGCAGCAATTGATTAACAAGTGATTAACCCATTCCTGCCAAAGCCGGCCACTGAAAAGCATACCCTTTTCAGTTGCTTTTTGTTTGTCCCTTGAATTATGAACACGATTGGATTAAAAATAGTTGTTTCCATGCTTCAAACTGACAGCTCGTACGTTGCATTGACGCCAAAAAATTCTGAGCTTCGATTGCCCCCGATTGAATTGTCGTGAATTGCAATTGGTTAGAGTTAAGCAAAAACGTTAATAGACACACCAGTGCTGCATTAACCCTATGGCAGAAGTGGCTTATGCCAGGGGCCCGGCGCTTTCTGGGGGCCCCGCGCTCTCTTTCTAAAAAAAAATGAAAGCGCGGGGCCAGAAAACGCGGAGCCAGAAAGTGCGGGGCCCCAGAAAACGTGGGCCCAGAAAGCGCGTTTTCTAACGAAAATGGAATTACGAAAGCCACACGCGCACAGTGCGCACTGCTCGCAATTACACTAAACAAATTTTAATCCTTCATATATTCTTTCTAAGTTTGGCCCAATGAAACTGCCGATTTCACCCTTCCACGCGTGCCACCTCGTTCCCAAAACAAATTGGGAAAAACAGAAACTTATACCTATCATGCTTGTCAAGAGTACTTTACAGTTCATGAATATATAAGATCAATTGAACAATTGACTATATTTTTTCTCAAAATGAACTTCTTAAATTACCATGCTCATAATTTTACGTTATAGCTTTCTATACGCTCTAGTAATATAACTATTTATAAAATAAGTTGCGTCTTACGCACGCTGTGATTGGTCAATTACCGTGTTTATATCAGGCTATGTATACGGTTGTGATGTCACGGCACATTTTTTAGCCTTATTTCATAAAAGAAATAGAAAATGGATGCCCTGTGTTTATATAACCTGATGCAAACACTCGAGTGAGTTGGGAGAATTCGAAAGTACTTATGTAAACCCTCGCCTACGGCTCGGGTTCACATAAACTTTCGAATTCTCCCAACTCACTCTCGTGTTTGCATCAGGCTATATAAACACGGGCGGCCATTTTCTATTTCTTAAATAGATAATTAAAAGGTATATTCTTACTTCGTAGTTTTATAATGTATTATATTATTTCCCTATATATTTTGTACTTTAAAGTTTCTCAGGAACCTTCTGCATGAAAAACACTATTTTGTAATGTTTAATGAATATTTTTTTATTTATCATCAATCAATCAACCAATCAAGTAGACAATTATATTGTAAATATAGAAAAGCCTATAATTTAAGGAGATAAAAGTCTATATGTTAATTTGAAGTTAAGTGCAGAAGATGACATATTCGGTACTTATTAAAACGGTCAATATATAAAGCTTGAATTAAATGACAATTGGCAAAAAAACACTGTGTTGGATTCTAACCGTGACTATATACGCGTTACGTATCGTTATAACTGAGCAATTTCATTCAAGAAATTCTATCTGGAAATATACAAGTACATTGATCAGTGCGAGTGTATCCTTTACTTAAATTGTGAGTATATCTTTAATTTTTATCGATCAATTTTGGTATCTTAACGTGTTTTTAGTAGTCTGAATATACCGAACGGATTTTTTCCCTTGAAAATTCAAACGCAACACCCCGAGATGACACAACGTGTATAAATAATGCTAAATTTATTAAACACAGTACCGTTTCGACAGTTTAGTTCAAACGCATCAAAATACATAACACGTTCTTCACGCCTTTCATTCGCATTGTTGCTGTGGAACAACCTTATTTTTTTAATCTGCATGTCTAAGGCCAGGCCATTTTACTCGTCAAGGACAGACGTCTCGAAAAGCTATGCAGTAAAGGGGTTAAACCCACTGTTGATTAAGCCTTTTAATTTCGTTTGCATTGCTGTGGAACACCTTTATATTTTTACTCTGTCGTGACGCCAGATAATTGTACTCGTTCTGAGGAGACATCTCGGAAAGTCATGCCGCACAGGGAAAAAATACGCTGTTGATTGAGCCTATATATATATATATATACACATATATATATACACACATATATATATACACACATATATATATATATATATATATATATATATATATATATATATATATATATATATATATATATATATATATATATATATAATCAGACACTTGTCTTGTCCGGATAAAGGCTGGTTTCCATTTGGTGGCTACGGTCGCAACGGTGTCGTAGCAGTCGCGAAAGCAAAGATTTGCAACGTGTTGCAAAGTGTCGCACATCTGTAAGACTTTATTTAAACACGCTGGCCTCAAAAACAAAGGCTGATTTCAATGAGGGGCGTCACACTAAATATAAATATATATTATAGAAATTTTAAAAACAAATGAAAAGTATAGATACATAGAAAGATTAAAAAAAGAGAGAATGATGTAACTGTACATTATATATATATATAATTTATAGGTTTTTATAAGTTCTTTCTTCTCTATATACATAAATGCAAATTCTTAGGCGTGACCCAGTATCGTGACCTAAAATGGGCGTATATGCATTTTAAAAGAATGAAGCGTCTCAGACGATTATATAGTTAATAAGTAAAAGGTTCTTATTAACAGTGGGTGTTTTTCTGTGCTATATTTTCGACACCGTAATATTAAATATTGCCTTACATTTTGTCAAGCATGCATGCGTTGTATAAGGCGACGTGTGAAAGTAAGGGAACATTTTGTACATACAGAAAACTTACTAGAAACTTTTTTGAATTTGAAATAACTCAGCTTTTTTGTCAAAGTTTTTGAAAAGTGCCGTTTCGCTATCGTTATTGTGACTATTGTCATTTACGTGTAGACAGCTAGCAAACCTTGAGAAAGTTTCTTTTTCAAACGAGTGTTTTAGAACATAAGTCTTAGAACCTAATTCGAAAATCGTCATCTTGTGACTTGATATTCAAGTTAAAAAATTAAGAAAAGACAAAATGAGAGGTAAAAATATTACGTTTAAAGAGGTTTTATATAATTTTTTTAGTCTAAATATTACCTCTCATTTTGTCTTATCTTGTCTAACTTGAATATCAAGTCACAAGATGACAATTTTCAGACTATGTTTTCTTTATCTTTTTAAATTGTCGGCTGTAGAATATAGTTTTTGTGTGGACAAGACTTTTAACAAATTTGCTTCATGATGTTGCATTCTAGTTTGTGCGTTTACGTTACAAGTTATATGTTTGTAATTAACAAAATTCTGAATCGCATATATAGGAAATACATCGTGACACGCCGATTATTGAACTATATATATACATGCATTTTTTATTTCTGCAACTGTGCAGATGGTAAATCATTATATCTTTATATTTCGATGTTGAGTAGTCTGACACAAAAGTGTAAAGAGAAAACGCTGGTTAAAAAAGGAACAGCTAATGAAAGCTGATAAAAAAGAAATTCCTTTTAAATAAAGAATGTAAAATTGTTTTGAAACGCTACTAGAAAAACAAAGTTTACACAAGCAACATAAACCCTACGTGCAGAATGAAATAAGTATAAAACCCATTTACTTTTCAGGACTTTCAGTTGCTTTTTCATTTGTCTTCAGTCCACAAATGTTAAATGTATTTAAAAATTATTTCTATATGTCGCGTAACATACGCTCAAAATTGATGTATGCATAGTGATCGTATCTACATTAATTCATAACTTTGGTAAATACAATACTTTTGATATATATTTTTCATTCGCCAAATGCATTTAAAAGGTGCAAGCTAAACAAAAATGCTAAAATGTGGAACTAAAACGAAAATGCTTTTTGTTTCTCAACCCCGAAATGCAGTAATTTGAAAAGTATGTTCACTGAATTATATATAAGTTTGACAATAAATCGAAAATAAATACTGAGGTTTTGAGTGAAGAACCGAAACGAAAATTGTTTTTAACGCTTTTCACAGCAAACGTGTAGAAAACATTCTCCTCGTAATCACATTGTTGTCAAACGTACGAAAAAGTAGCAAAAGCAGCGCAAAAAATAATAATGAAGTTTAAGTTTCAACAATTAAAACTCCAAAATAAAGAAACAAAAAATGGCAGTCAGACTTTGATGTTCGGTTGGGTTGACACGCAACTGCGTAGTTCCTTGTTCCGTTTTTCGACAGCTATTCACACGAGCAAGATTAAAACTCGGCACGAGCAACGTTAAAACAAAGTTCTTAATCACATGAAATCTAAACTTATCAAGAAAAATATGCATAGTCGTATGTGCGAAGCTTAACCATTTTCCACCTGTGAATTTTTAATTGACGAGCGAAAACACCATGGCGTTAGCCAAAGTGAAACGCATCAAGACGTGCGAGAGTCTATAACGCCGCATCATGTAAAATTTAAAACATAGTTTTTTAGTCGTTTTTAAGATATAGTTTCTTTTATTTTTAACCTTTTATCATCGGTGGATTTTTTTGTGTAACGAGAAAAATCGTCTACTGCGTCAGCCAGAGGAAATTATACTTATAAATTAACTGTCGAATGCCGCCTAGGAATTAAAGTATAGCTTTACGATCAACAAATTGAATTCGCATGCGGCCAGGTGTCCAGGAATCCGACATATAGTTTAAAGCAACTCTGGCTTAAAAGTTTTTGAACGTAAAGTACGTCTTGCCAAACGTAAAGTAGTTTTATTACCCAACGTTTCGACATTCTGATCTATATAGTGTCTTCATCAGTGGTGATCGTTGTGAAGATGTGTCCCATATATTTATACTCTATTACCTTTTCTTTCCCATTGTTGGATTTTTCCTGTGACCAGAAGATCACCTGGCGTTAACCAGTTAGCTGACAATATACATAAGACTCGAGAGTTCAATCAGCGATCTAGAAAAAGTTAAGAGATTAAAAGGTTTTCCACTTGAAACAACAGTAATTAATGCGCTCAATGCCTCTGCAAAATAAATACTTTAATGACGTGAATTATAGACAAGAATAAACTAAGACAAAATAAACTCATAAGACAAAAGAAAAATTAGATTCACGCGTATTTATTCGCATGTGGAATACCGGCTTTAAGCACTCAACTCTAATCATTCGCTCTACATTTGATTTCGGTTTTCAAAGTTTAATCTAACGTAATGGCCCTTACTTAGCAGATGCAACTGCTTTCAATTTGCATTTACGAAAGTAAAAAGCACATACCGTATTTCCTCGATTAAGCGCCCCGGGGCGCTTATTAATTTTGAGACTAAAAGGAGGGGCGCTTATTCGAGGGGGGCGCTTATTACAAAATATACAAAATCATGTCAAGAATAAGAAAGTTATTTTCCAAGAAAAATACAAGAGAGTATCTAACGATAACCAAAGTTTAACAACAAAAACGAACATTTACGGTTTGTTTATATATTGTCAGTCGCGGTAACTGCACGCGGTAACTTCAACAAAACTTTTAAGAAGACAAAAGAATGAAAAAAGTTTACTAAAATATTCTCTACAATCCTATTCTACATCAATCAATTCATCATCTTCTCCATCAGACTCTAAAAGTGCCAGTATACTGGTGCAGCATCGTCGACATCAGAGTCTGTGACGTTCTCGAATGGATTGTCTTGGTTGTCGTCAATAGTGCTTGCTAGAACTCTTAACCGGTCAGCTGGGGGCGCTTATTTGAGGGGGGCGCTTATTTGAGGGGGCGCTTAATCGAGGGGGGCGCTTATTTAAAAAATCAAGGTCTACGGGGGGGCGCTTATTCGAGGGGGGCGCTTATTCGAGGGGGGCGCTTATTCGAGGTGGGGCGCTTAATCGAGGAAATACGGTAGTAAATAAAACCTGTCAAAAAATATTGTTAGAAAAAATAGTTTCATTAATTGAATTCCGCGAAATAGCCAAAAAAATACAATGCCATGTATCAATGGGGTTACTAATCACATAAAATTATATTACTCAACTTTTAAACGTACTAACTTATAAGATCTTTTAACTAGAATTTAAATATGCTTGCCGATCTTAATTGTATTTCTTTCTTGTTTTGAGTTTTGAAGATGACAACTGCGGCATCATCAGTTCAACTGAAACGTTACCCAAACTTAAAGTTCCAAAGATGTTTTCTCTTCTTCTATCTGGTTCTTTTGCAATTCACAGCTGCCAAAAACACCTCTGTGGCAAGTAATGCACTTACGCTTTCAGAAAAAGGTATGTAATATATCATACACTCGGAGGAGTGTTTCATCAGGATATCCAAACACCTCGAAGTTTGTTCAAAAACCTCGGCGAAAATATAGCATCTCAAACAAATCAGTATTTTAAGAGAAAATCAAGATGAAAGTTTGCTTAATTTATGTAATTTCTTCCTCCGATATCCAAACCACAGACACGGTACTGATTTCCTTTGTGTTTTCTTCATGAATTATTAATAAGTTTGAGATATAAAAATAAAGGTTTTGTAATTATCATGTTATTAACTTCAGCTATATATAAAAAATACTTAGCACGGTGTAAATTATAAGTTCTTATTCACTGTCCAGACGGGTTTCTTTACAGATCATCCATAAGATTTTCCACAAACAAAACATCAATCTTATCAAAGAAAAGTTTACGTCGCCTCGGCGATTTTGAATGTATAATATATACTTTCATTGGTAACTGTTCATCAATTTTTATACTAAATCGCGTGGCTCTTTAACTGTTAATTATATAACTACAATTTTCTCGTATTTATACATTATTTTTTTTAAATAAGTAAGGGATCGTGAATTCTTTATGGCAGGACGTAGTACTGTTCAAAAGGAAATTGGATGCAAGATAAAAGTTAGACTTTTAATTCTCTTCAACACAACCATTCCTATCATATACCTGACATTGTTGTAGTTTTGCCTGTTAAACAATTGTATAATTACTAATTGGATACAGCCTTTAGCAACTCTATTTTTGAAAAGCCATTTTACAAGCAAAATCTCAAAAATAGTTCTTGTAGAAAAAGTACTGGTGCTGCTATATAGGAATATGGTTTAGCTAGCATTTAATATAGATCTATTTGTGGAGGACTATATAATTTAAACAATAAAGTTTCGTTTTTCTTTGTAATAGATCTTCCAAACTTTGCTATGAATTCGGGCCTTTTAGACACAAAGTAAGTATATATGTCCCTTAAGTTCCCTATACCATATTTTGGCTTACTTCAAAAGTTGAATTAACATTACAATGACTAGGAATATTCTTATTATAATCTTTCACCTTTTCTTTAATAGTACTGCATTTTAATACTGTTTCCTTTTCCTTACAACAAATACCGTCCTTGTTCGTGCAACGTAACTCAGAAAAGCGGTGTTTATATTTCTCTATAAAACTGGAAAGAATGTATATTGCATGAGTTTCATTAGTTTTTCAGTGAACGGAGCTTAAAAAAAAAACATGCTCGTGACACAACGCTTCGACACTCGGATAGGACCAATGTTTATACCCTCACAGAACCGCTGATGACGCTACATCTATCTACAAGATGCAAATATATATATATAGGCTTCTGGTAATTGACCACATTAATCATCAAAATTTAAAAGAGTAAGCGCGCTATTAATATTTCAGCCATACCTTTCCTTCTATTCTTTTCTTTTCGATCGTTCCTTATGTACTTCAAGAAAAGGGCTTGCAAAGTTGTTCTTGACGTTGCTCGCAACTTTTTCTGAGAGGGTTATCCATTTGAATTTAAAGCAAATAACCATGAAGTAAATATACTTTATTCTTTATTAGGTTGTCCCCAATATATCATATACACGCTTGCTATATAAAGGTATACTATACGGTATAACAATATAATTAAAATAAGAAAACCCTTTATTTCCCTATCTTCCAGGAATGGTGTTGAAAAGGTGGATCGTACGATCTCTTCGACAGAAAGGAATGCCAAAGAAAGCAAGAATCTCCATGATTATACAGAAAACCAGATTGTAAAGTATTTTGCCCAAGAGGTATAAATATATATTATATAATGCTAATCATTTAATATATATATAAATAATTGTTCCGCTTGTCTATACGTATACATATAATGTAAAATTTAATATAGAAAAATGCCTAATTCAATAACGTTGTAAAATGATGAATATTATTCTCATATCTTCCAATCCTGCATGATCCTCCTTAAAAAATGCGAATACAAATGCTCTACAGCTATACGTCTCTGGTCCTTACCAAATATATTAAGACTACCCCTATATTTAATGATGTTATAATACTCCCAACACATATCTTTTAAGTACAGAAAAGTATCACTTTTGCATATAAAAATATATACTTTTTATTATCGTTTAACCTCTTTCTTTGCGTACATAAACTAGAAATAGCTTTTTTCCCGCTTGGTTGACAACTAAGCAGATTTGGGTTGGGTTTTTTTTAGAAATTACGGCTCAAGGAATATCTTTTAGCCAAACGCACTGAAACGAAGCTGAAGAAGTCGACTGAAAACAATCTTAAAAAGTTCTGTTTCGATATTGATGCTAAGCTATTAAAAGATGTCAATGCAATGGAAATCGATGAAGAGGTTAGTCCTTATATAGCTGAAATTTTAACAAATTGAGTTGGACACATCATTTGGCTATAAAGTATAGGGTGCTTCCATAGCTTCTTAAGCCGTTGCTGTCTTTAGGCAGAGCAAAATAATAAAATGCCTGGGTTTTTGCCTGACTCATGTTGGAATGGATTGATGACTTCTTAGCCCATTGTTGACGGATTCTTCCTTTGACAAGTAAAATCGTCCGACGGTAAACAGAATAAAATATATAAAGTGATTGTTTTAACGGACAGGAATGGGTTAAAAACATGCATATACTGAAAAATACTGATGTCAACGCTCTATATCTTTAACTGAACTTTAATCGTCAACCCAATTTCTTCCTCAAAGACAATGTTACTAAACAATCAAGTTGTTATTAATTTGTTTCAACCTGAGAATAATGTAGTATTTATAAACATTTTTTTACACGTCATGTTATTCAATTTTATAGGATAAATATTAATTTCCGTTAACAGTCAATAAAAATTGCAATCAATATAGGAACTCAAAGGAGGAACACTTGATAATGTAGTTTAACTGTAACGCCCAGTAAAATACACGAAACAAAGCCATAAGTAGGTTAAATAAATAAGTTACTAATAATAATTATTACAAGTTATGCAAGGAAAGAGGTAAGGACCAAAAAAGCTCAAAATTCTTAAAACTGCCGTAATATTAAGAGACAAAACAATTCAAAATATTTTTAAAAACATGTTTGCTAACGTTTCATTGCATCTCGCCACATCATCAGAGTGGTTTTTTTTTTTTAATATTTAGACTTGTTTTGTCTCTTATTATGTCAGTTTTAAGAATGTTGAGCTAGGCTTTTATTTTTATTTTACGATTACGCTTTCCGCCCGCAAAATGGATTGCCAATATAGCATTGTATTGAAGTATATATTCGTGACTATAGTTTTGTATGTTTGGCATTCATATATTTGAGATAATTTTGGTATTTGAAATCGCTGGGCATATTTTAGTGTAGGTCTATAGCAATCGGCGTGTGCGATTTGGAATTCTTTTTTCATTCTTTTATTATAAGCATTGTGAGGGTATATATAAAGTATTTGAATGCGCCATTTAATATACTGACCAATAACTATGTCTGTGAACCCACTGATCATGTCCAAGAAAATACATTTGACTCTGAATATCTTGATCAGACATCAGGCAGGCGGAGAAAGAAAGCACATGAAGATTGGCATTTGCACGCATCTGTTTCGCAGAACCTGACGAGACGTTGCAATAATTGCCATTTTGCGACATCGACAAAGTGATAACGCGGAGCCAAAACCTAGACTATATGATAGATGGCCCGAGTAACTGTGATTATACTTGTTCTATGGATTTTTGGTGAAGGAAAATTCGAGTGTAGAATATATACATTTTAAGACCAAACCGGGACCAGTTGCGAAAAATGCAACTACACAGGCCTTCCAGGAGGAATTGAACCCACGACCTTGCGATTCTAGTGCAATGCTCTGACCACTGAGCCACGGAGGCCGTTGCCGAGAGCTTGATCGCTCGTTCTGTATACATTAAGGTGGTAATGCCAGGAGAGAATTGGGTTTATTAGAAGTAACATTGGGCATTTCACTCGATTACATAGCATGTTCTTGGGATTTTTGGTGAAGGAAAATTCGAGTGTTAATATTCATCTTAAGCTTACGATACACTTCCTGGATCATTATTTGTATGTTATTTAAAATCTATTATAAAATTATGGACATTTAAAGTGATTCTGTTCTTTACTGCTTTTATCTTTCCAGAAAATTAAGCAAAAGAAAAAATCAGCAATAGAGTTAGTAATGGACACAGTTATTTATGTTGTCTGTGCACTATCCTTGGCTAGTATACTGGTGCTGAACAGTTTGTACCTGTAAGGTTTTACCAATTGCGTTCTCTGTTATTGTTATCATTGTTGATATTACTAATTTTTATTCTTTGTATTAATAATTATAATCAAAACAGAGACTGTAATAAACTCTTGAAAAAATATTTCTAGGTTATATCTGCTAGAAAATAATGGTCTTTCGAAAGTCACGTCACAAAACTGGTCTAATTCTTCAAGTTTGTCACAAATGACCATTATGGCTCTGACTTTGCTTCTATTCCATGTACCAGTTGGAGGGGATGTTACTGTGTCACAAGGAACTTATTTTCAAAACCAAGCACAAGGACGTAAGTATATATATATATATATATATATATATGGACTATATGAACTATATATATATATATGGGGGATTTATAACGTTAATAAACTAAGGGTTAGGTGCTTAAGACATTGATAACATGATCAAGGAGGTTTTCTAAATAATTCAATAGGAAAATAGCTTGTGACGAGGCTCTATTTTTATTGGGAGGTTTATATATGGTTGGGAGGTTTATATAACCCGTATATAATCCGTGGTATATCAAAGAAAACCGACTTGATCATATTATAGTATAAATTATGGCTTATCAAATTTTCACAATCCAATTTTTTATTTTTTTATATAACAATTTTGACATGTTTAAACGTAATAGATATTTGTATTATTTATTCATTTTCAAAACTATGATTACCTTTCATTTTAGGGTATCTTCAAGGTTACGTCATCGAAAGCTTCACTCACATGTCAATCTTTCAATGCCAAATCCAGTGCGTCAATCGCCTCCCAAAATGCAGGTCCATGAACTACATCGAAAATGAAGACAGGTCGAGTATTTGCGAAATAAACAAGGAAAGCCAAAATTGTGCACTGCCTGGGGAATATATTTTAAGAGAAAAATCATTCTATTTGGAAACAATGCCAGAAACTGATGATGAAGTGAGTAAATTTGCTGTCTATTTTATTTAGTATTGTAGCACACTGATTGCTTGTTATCAAATAATAATAATTTTATACGTTTCTTAAGAATAAGAACACCAGCTTACCACCTTTCACTTAGTTTAAACTATTAAAACAATTAGACTGACGTGTTAGTTAGCGTTAGTTACATGATAAGAAATTAAAATGAAAAAATAATTGAACACAATAGTAATCCGATTGCCTGAACCAGATATTGAACACGAATGAATATTTTCGAATTGATGCATCAGGATAGTGAGCGATTTTTAGGAGCATTATAGTTCCTACTAGAAATACATAAATGCTATAACCCCTCGACGCTTTTACACGAATTCAGTTTTGTAAATACCCCCTGATAAGAAAACATTAATGCAATTCCCCTTGCCCTCTTTTTTATTGGGGCCCTGGAAATAGGCTGCTGAGGCAGGCGTAAAAAATTTGTCAAAATATTAAGGTTATATTTTACAGTTCTTTCATTCTATGTTTACAAAAATCATTACTACGTACCTCATCTGAAAACATTTTTCAAAAACATTGAATTGGTAGAAAACTACTCAAACAACTGCCTGGCATTTCAAAATCCTTTAAGCTATTAACAAAAACAATTTTTCATTTCGAAATCTGAAGTGCTGAAACTGTTTTCACCTACATGTTAATAAATATTTCAACAACATTTGTACGTTTTACAAAAGAATAATTGCTCCTTTTCGAGTTTTGTCAAATTATGGACAAGCTACGTTAAGTCACAAGTGGTTTTACAATATTAAGAAAACTATTTAAAAGAAGATCAGACGGCAGCCACAGATAAAAAAATACAACAGGCAAGCAAACTGACATGCAATGGTTAAAATACTTTAAGGACACACACAAAAAGAAAACAAAATTAATTAAAAATTTATATACGTTAGTGATATACAAAAGTGATATGCGTTACCCAAAAACTCTTTTCTCAAGTCTTTTTGTCAAGAATAAATTATGTTGTTAGTTCAAATCATTTTGTCAACAACTATATATTGTCCCCAGTGCCCCACAATCTTAACCGCGCATGGTCCATCCACACACACACACATATATATATATATATATATACAAATAAATATTCAGATCAGGGCGCTTATATATAAGTGCCCTGATTCAGATCACAGAAATTCGTTCGCATATCACGTTTGATCACGCGTGTAAAATGACCCCACGCGTGTCGAGATTAGCACCCTCACCGGGCTCCGGGCCTTCGGCCCTACGCCCGGGCTCGGGGACTACTGCACTTTCCACTCGAGTTTGGAACTGGGTCTACGTCTGTTCTTATGTATATAGTGACAAGACGTAGCGCACCAACGGTACACGCTGCCGGAGCTTCGCCCGATTTATTCACGGTTCTTCTGTTACAGGTTTGGTGTTCCACTTGTAGTTACCGTGGTGTTATCGTGAACACAAATGAACAACCTGGTTTTGCGTGTTCGTGTAAAGAAGGATTTTACGGGGGGAAATGTCAGGACGGTAAATACCATTGCAACTTGTCATTTTCATTTTGGGATAAAATTTTATAACCAGTATTAGAATTCAAAAAGAATTACTTCTTAAAACCAGCAGTGAAGAAAATATTTCTAAATACTACTTGTAGCACGTTACATCTTTCGCGTCCTGTTTCTAATTCGGAATATTATACCGTTAAATGTAACTATAATATATTGAAAGTTTAATTGGCTAATAAATGCATGTTTAAATAATCTCTTGCTGCATAGTTTCCTCTTGTTGTTGTTATGTCTTAAGTTTAATAAAAAATACCACTTTATTCACAATGCTTTACTTACAACAACAGCTCTTCACTCTCACACAATGGACGACACTACCATTGTCTTTGTTTGTTTGTTTGTTTGTTTGTTTGTTTGTTTGTTTGTTTGTTTGTTTGTTTGTTTGTTTGTTTGTTTGTTTGTCTGTCTGTCTGTCTGTCTGTCTGTGTTTGTCTGTCTCTGTCTGTCTGTCTGTCTGTCTGTCTGTCTGTCTGTCTGTCTGTCTGTCTGTCTGTCTGTCTGTCTGTCTGTCTGTCTGATCAATTATCTGTCTGTTTGTCTGCATATAAATAACGTGCATAATTATATATACATATAATATGTACGTATCAATGGGAAAGATACATTTAGAGTGGTTGGTAATCGATAAACAAAGATATCTTAATATAGTACTGTATGTTTTAAAAAATTTGGACGTGAACGAATGAGCTACCAACCCTTGTCATGCAAATGCAACTTGTAACAACACCATGGGATCTTTCTCATGTGCTTGTAATACTGGATTTATTGGCGATGGATTGAACTGTGCAGGTACGAATACATGCACAAAAATCACACTTTTGATATAGATATGACTGGATTTAGTCCAAATGAAAACATTGAGAAGATCGTTAATTACTCTAAAATTGTTGTAAGATCTATATTGTATAATAATAACATTTTAAAATTTTTTTTAAAAACGGCTGTATATTCATCAAGAATAGAAAAAGCCGTAAGTTTTTAGAAAAAAAGTCCATGTACGGTGATTACTTTTCTCTGGCTAACTACGTCTTGCCTTATACTTGCTATTCAGATGGGTCAGGTATCTTAAAAGTAAACCCCGAATTTGTTGAACGTACAAATTAAACAATGGCTTCCTGTCAAGACTCCTTGGTATCTTTGTTACGACACACTTGTCACCAAAGAACCAAACACTGACGTTTCTATATCGAAAGCTCTAGCTTTATTAGGATAAATTGTCATTTTTCTATTATTTTTTATAAGTCTTGAAATATAATACTATATAAGATGGTCTCAAAATAAAGAAATAAACAAGTTAACAAGTTAACTGGACAATATACACCTGTAAAGTTACTCGTACAGATACCAAGTTAAATCAGTAACATGAAAAGAGTGGAGAGAAGTTACGTGCGTGACGCAATATATAATTGTGTATTTTTAATATTCTAACTTTCTTCACCTTACAACGCTTTTTAGATGACTCTTTGTCGGTTATCCGATTTGGAAAACCCAAGTTTCGTCAACAAATTGAGCAGTGGCTTCCTGTCAAGACTGGTTGGCATCTTTGTTACCGTGCTACAAAAGATGGTTGGGCAGCGTCTGACTTTCACTCAAATTGTGATAATAAAGGAGCCACTGTAACCATTGTTCGTGTTGGAAAATACATCTTTGGAGGTTATAATGACCTCTCATGGACAGGTATGTAACACTGTTTTGGTTATGTTTTGAATGAAAAGAGTTCACGTTCTTTAAAACTGAATGCAGCTTGCTAAAAAGGTTACGTCAAAAATGTTACTGAATACAAAAGATTTCTCAAGATATCGATCTAGCTTTGGAAAACACAACAAACTTAATATTTAGTTTGTTAGGACAGGCATTTTAGCAATTAATAAAAACCAGGAAAGAGACAGAGTTTTGGCGTAATATCTCTAAAAGCTATTTTAAGTGTATTTCGCTAAAACCATTTATCTGTCCCCTTGTTTTGTTTGTCTTCGAAATTTCTAAAACATATCTCGGACATGTTTACTTTGTTTGGTTTCCAAGTTTCTTATTTTCAACATCGGGCGGCCCTTGACTTATGAGACGCCTGGTCGAAAATGTTTTTGACCCGGCAAAACTGCCTCCAAATTTTACCCCAAGCCAGCTTCCCCAGCGTAACCCCCGAGATACCCCCGCCCCCCCTAGCGTCGGCTAAAGTTATACTACAATCGTACCTTCGACAGTCAAACACCCTAATTTAATACTGTCTAAAGTTAAATACATTTTACTTGAAGATAAACCAGTAGCATCGTTTGCACCAACTTAAAGAAACTTACGTAATGAAACTTACGTAATGAAACTTACGTATGAACATAAATGAACTTTCTCGTTTGTCGCTCTTTAAAAGCAGTTTGTCTGGAACCTTCATCATCTTTTGTTAGAATCTTATAGACGAGCAAGAGAAATCTCGTCTCCATAGCCAAGGGCCTCTGAGAACGAGAATGTATTTTCCGCTAGTCCTCTCTCGATTATTCTCTTCTGTGACGTCATCAAAATAAATTGTCGAGAAAAAAGAGGACAGGGAACTAGTCTGATGTTTTTCTGTGCCCTAAACCTCCAACCAAACACCACTTTAATACACCTATCGCAAAATACACCCAATCCCGCGATACTTATTTTACCGCACTTCCGCGCTGAATCTTGAAAGATGTATTGTGACAGAAATCAGACGCGAACCCACTGCCCTTGAGATGTTTGCGAGAAAGTACGCTAAAGTGGGCGAAGTCGCCGGATTTTCCATCGGTCTACTAGATCAGAAAATTATATTTTTTCAATATTTTTCAATTTGATATGCAAATGAGCTAATGCGCAAGACCACCTTAACAAAGTTATTGACTTTTAACAAACGGATTTATAGGCCACTCAGGCCTCGTTTACACTATTACGATACAGCAAGTCTTCCGCTCAAAAATCTCAACGTTTCTTTGTTGTGGTTACACTGTTCCGGAGTGGTTTGCCGTAGCGTAGTCACTACGCTTAGCACTCCGGACGCAAATCATGCTATGGTAAATAGGAGAACTACGCGTTGTTCGCTATAATGTAAACAGAGGTAAATTTCGCTACGGTATGCCTACTTTATCCGGATCGGTTACCCTACCGTAATAGTGTAAACGTACCCTTAGGGGTCACGTGACGTCAGTCTTCTCTAAAATAGCACTTATTGATTTATAACAAAGGAAAATGCGGGGGTGTTTAAAGTAAATTTTTGTTTAGTTTTCAAACTGTACATTTTATCAGGTCAAATGACAAATTTCTTTTATAATAATATACATGAAAAAATATCTCGACTGTGATTGGCTGATTCCAGTGCAGTTAATCCCAAACAACAGTGCAGAATTGTGTTATCACAGTGCAAAAATCTGTTATCACAGTGCAAAAAGCTGTTATCACAGTGCAAAAATCTGTTATCACAGTGCAAAAATCTGTAAGCACAGTGCAAAAATCTGTTATCACTAAGAACCAATCAAATTGATTGTACAGCGGATTTTTCCCGACACAAAACAAACAAAGATTGCGGCCAAGATTCGGCGGTTTTGGGGATAATTTGTTCAAATTTGAAGCTAGTTATGCTTTAATATTGCCAAGCAACGTACCTACAAGAAGACCAGAAGCTTCTTTATGCCTCGAGTAAACTTTTTCAAGTAATAAAGGAAGCGAAGCGTTTTTTAACAAATAAATATGCGAGGAGTGGACGGCTAAACACGTACGTTAAAATGTTAGTACAGTTGTTTTGAACATTTTTTCATGTATATTATTAATAAGTAATAGCATGGTTTCTCGTGCAATTTGGAAAAACATGCACTCGTGAGTTTTTCAAATACTTCAAATAGCACTCGTCCTTCGGACTCGTGCTATTTTGACAGTATTTGAAAAACTCACTCGTGCATGTTTTTTTCCAAATTGCACTCGAAACCATGCTATTACCTATACAAATCATCTTTTTACACTGAAACAACAAGAAACAAGTAACTTTGACATGTACACTGAAACATGTACACTTTTAGACATTGTTCATGTCAAGTTTCAGACGGAATTATAACGTTTCCAGTTATCTAAGTACATTCTATTTTTGGCCGCCATGTTGAATGACAAATTTGTGTCCTAGATGCTATAGTCAGGCAGGTAGGTGCATGAAAACTTACGGTAGCGTGGGACAATTATCAATTTTGTCGTAATACCATAGTAGAAAGTCTAAATAACTTATTTCTGAATTGTTGGATCCAGGTGAAAAGGAATGAGCCCGCGAGATTTCGTTCAACACAGCCAATATTTGTACTTCAAGTAGCCTTAATTAATTTTGTTAACCGAGGGGGCCCTTGGTATTTTCTGTATTGTGGTTTTATGGTGTTTTTTATACAATATTTCGGTAATTGCGCATTCGCACCCCCTTAAGACAAGTCTCCCACCCACTCTTCCTCCCTAACTTCGAACTGCCCGATTTCCTGATTTGAACAGTAAATGCTATAATACAACATACTTTGAATAAAATAATTGTTACCTTGATCATAATATACAAGAAAATGTTACTCGACTGTGATTGGTTGGTTTCAGTGAATTTAATCCCAAACAGCAGTGCAAAAATCTGTAACAACAGTGCAAAAATCTGTAACAAACTCATCTGATTGGCTGAAAAAGAGAAACTAGCCAATCACAATGAAGCAAAATTTCCTCCAAAAATCAAAATACAAAGTTTTTTAACTTTTTGGTAAACAAAAAAATATGGCGGGTTTTAGCGGTGACCAGAGATTTGCAAATGCTGAACCGTCTTTGATACAGGAGCTACAAAATAATGCCAAAAACAAAAATACAGCTATAAGCACTGGTTTCTGGGTCAATGTTTTTAAGAGCTGGGCAGAACAACGCGGATATTCAGGGGAAATTGAGAAGTACACAGCCGGAAACGCACATGTTGTAACAGGTCTGCAGCCTGTCTGTTACAACTTGTCATGAACAAGCCGATATCCGGATGCGTTCGCATGCCTTGTTCCGGTTTGTCCTGACAAATCTGCAACGGGTTGTTTGCAGGCTTCTTGCAAGTTGTTCTGACAAGCCGGAACAATATTGTCGTTATCAGACCTGTAACAACTTGTTCCAACAACTTGCTGCAAGCTTGTTGTGAACAGATCGTAACAATATTGTCGTCATCAGGCCTGTAACAACTTGTGAACACAAGCCGTAACAAATCTGCAGTTGACAAGTTGTAACAAGCTTGATGAAACACGCGTTATTCTCGCGTTGTTTTGCACTGATTCTATCTGAATTATTAGATTTCTTAAGTATAGAAATAACGAAATTCTCACACCCTGTGATACTTTCGTGATTTCTATACTTAAGGAATCTAATTCAGATAGAATATAGACAAGTCAAATATAATTTACACAACTGCAAATATCTATCAAAGCAATTTTATTTTACAGAAGACAATTCAATACATTGCAAAAATTCGGTCCACCGATGAAAGCGAGTTCACTCACTCATTTGAATGTTTTAGTATGTTCATTTAACTGAATAAACTCAGCACTAAAGGTATAAGTAATAGATGATAAGATAAATTAATGTTTGTCATAGAAATAAAAGTATACCGCTTCTTTTTGAACGTTTGTATTCCTCAGCATCAGTTTCATTCGTGGTTGGCACTCTGAAAGTTCCAGTCTGATCACCCTTTTTAGTTGACAGCTGTTTACGTCGAGTGCTGGACCAGCGGACCAGTTCAGTCCCTTTTAAACAGTACGCACCCTTGCATGGATACTTGAAAGTAAATTAAAAATAGAAATGAACTGGCAGAACTGCCACTCCCGACACATTTGATCTTGAATGTTGCCAACGACTGAAATGCAAATCCACTGAGAACATCTTCCAAACGGTGAACGTATGATGATTTGACACGAACCAGAGTCATATTTCAGTCACATATCATGTCCCGATCAAAACCGATAGACTTTTATCCGTGGAATCGTGGATCCCGGTCTGTTTCAACTTTCAAACTGTGAAAAATAAAATTTAGCCAACGGTCGTCCATGGTGACGCAAGTTTGTTTTCGTAATCTCATTCTGATTGGCTCTCTGAGCATAAGATGATGCAAGCTCATTACTTCCTGTTTTTAGCCTCGAAGCTTCGAACTTTATTTACAAGCTGTTCGAAAGAAACACTTTGAAACTCAAAGATTTTTCGGACAAACAAAACGTGGCCCAGAAACATTAAATTGGAAATACAAACAGGGTCTGTAACAGATCAGTCACACAAGCAGTTTAATCCAAAAGTCGTTTTTGCCGTGAAGTGCCGTGGCCGTGGAGGAAACAGTTTTAGGCTTAAAGATATTTTGAGCTAAGTTCTGTTTTTTTTGTTATAAACCCCAAAATATGCCTGTTGTGAACTTGAACATAAGATTGAAGTGATAAATATGTGCATTATGATCGTATTAACGTTCCTATAGCTTTGGTAAGTCGATATCTTTCAAAATTTTGCAAATTGAATTAGTGATGTCTCGACATGCCTGGCCGCTATGGTTGTCTTCGTAGTGTGTTGTGATATCAGAAGCCGATGTTGTGCCGTCTTTCTCCTGAACATTTATAGTTTGAATAAATAGCAAAAACTAGCTTAGGGGGCGATTACATGGACCGGGCTGGCCCGGTTAACCGGGCTAGCCCGGTTAACCGGGATGAGTTTACAAAACGATTACATGGAGCGGGCTAGCCCGGTAAGCCGGGATGATTTCAGGCCGAAATTCGCAATTATCAAGTAAATAAGGGCAAAGCTACGTTAGTTTTACTTCAGTTTTACACTAATTAGTCTATTATTTATTTTGTAAGCCCATCGTTACTAAAAAGATTGTTAAAGTCTTAGCTAACCCAGGAAAGCGTCTTCACGAAGACTAATTAATTTATTAAATCTTCGCTTTGATCACAAAACACACAAACAACGTTGATGTTCTATTTCAGTTCCTTTCAGCACTATTTATTCACACAGTCAAGCAAACGAACGCGTATCGAAGCGAGTTCAACAGTTTTTCAGCCCGGTTTGCCGGGCTGAAAACGATTACATGGACATTTTCATCCCGGTTAACCGGGCTAGCCCGGTTGCGACAAGCGGGATCCCGGCAAACCGGGCTAGCCCGCTTGCCATGTAATCGAAATGTTAAAACAACATGTGTTTTATATATAAAGCGGGCTAGCCCGGTTAACCGGGCTAGCCCGGTCCATGTAATCGCCCCCTAAGCTGCAATTGTTCTTATTATTGTTTATTTTTTTCTTTGTTTCAAACACTTTTCCGTTGACGAAAAACGTTTTGAAGTTTTACCCACACAAAGACGTAAGATATAAAATACTAAATAAACGTTCTCTCTCTGCTTCAAGTGAACCGCTATTTAATATGTTGTTCATTTCTGCAACGGTAGTCCCATGCAGTATTGATTTATTAGGAAAACTGGCGTGTCATACTTATAACAGCTTCGGGGAACTGAGCAATCAAATTATATAGCTGTTTAGCGGCTTTAGCCTGTTATAAATTGCGGTTTACACGTAATAAAATAATACGACAACGAATTTGTGTTCGACCAAACGTGATAAAGCAACCATAAATTAATTTGTCGGCGCCAGAAAAGCGAAAAAGCACACAGCAAAACGTCCATAAATTGTACGGATTTTATTTGAGATTCTCTGCAGACTTGTTCCAATTTGTTGTGACAAACGAAACACGGGTTGTTAATAACAAATCCGTCGCAAGTTGTTGTCAACTTGGTACAAGCTTGGCAATAACATCTTGCGACAAGCCTGTTGAACAAGTTGGAACAACCCAGTGAACTCGATGTAAGTTAAAATGTGATACCTGGAACGCTAACATCCAGTCATTCGGGGGGCAAAAAGTGAGGCAAAAAGTTCTAGGCCCTTGCGCGGTTTGCAGGTACGATTCAGTCTCCCACAAAATGTTTTTTACACGGTCACCGGTCTTGAGCGAACTGCGAAGACTCGAAAAGGTTTGAAAAATTATTTATTGAATCATTTTATCACGCTTTGCTAAACGTGCATTTTAAATTTTGATTGGTTGTGCTATGCTGCCGAACTAATTATGCAGTGATTGTCTATTTGTTGCTATAGGAAAAGTCATTGTCTTTACAGAACGTGCACGAAGTTTGTCAGTGAAGAAATTAAATCAAATTTTCGTTATATTATAAACCATATATATTAGAGTTTCGTCACTCCGAAGAGGATACAAAAAATCAACACAAACTTAGTATAGAATATGCCGTTTAGGTTAGTACCAGTTTCATCAGTTCGTTTTGTTTAAAAAGCATTCCGCATTCGTACCGAAAACAACAACTAGCCATGAGTAAACGTGAAAAATAAACAATCAAGTTGTCAGTTTATCTTTCTTAAAATATCATTAGTTACAAAAGGCCGTTTAACAAAACTGAACAAGAAATTAAAGGAGCAGAAATAAGAAAATGACATTAGATGTATATTATGAAATATCAAGTATCAATACGTCTTCAAACTCGTACAAGAATAGCTTTCTCACTCTTGTTCTCACCTTTTCGGCTGGCTGTTTTCATCCTAGCCAGCAAAAGGCCGGACGTCTGTTTTCTCAGCCTATTTTCATCCCTAGCTTAATTTACTGTATAGTTTTGGACTGCTATACAGTAAATAAAACAACAACAGCGCTGCACAACAATGGGAAACCATTAAATGCACGTTTAGTCTGATAAATAATTTTTTCAAACCTTTTTTCGAGCCTTCGCAGTTCGCTCAAGACGGGCGGCCGTGTAAAAAACATTTTGTGGGAGACTGAATCGTACCTGCAAACCGCGCAGGGGCCTGGAACTTTTTGCCTCACTTTTTGGTCCTTCGTTAGCGTTCCAGGTATCAGATTTTAACTTACATCGAGTTCACTGGAACAACCTTGTTGGCTTCATCAGACTTGCTACAAGTTGTTCTATCAGACCTGATATTCCATGTTCTCAACAGGTCTGTTACAACTTGTCCCAACAACTTGTTACGGCTCTGCGGCCAACACGTTGTAACAGATCTGTTGTAACAAGTCTGTTAGAGCATGATGAAATCAACAGGCTTGTTGCAACTTGTCAACAGCTTGTAACAAGCCCGAAAATCCTGCAGGTTGTAACAAGTCTGTGAGATTTCTGGCTGTGTACACAGCGGGAAACGCACATGTTGTAACAGGTCTGCAGCCTGTCTGTTACAACTTGTCATGGACAAGCCGATATCCGGATGCGTTCGCATGCCTTGTTCCGGTTTGTCGTGACAAATCTGCAACGGGTTGTTTGCAGACTTGTTGCAAGTTGTTCTGACAAGCCGGAACAATATTGCCGTAATCAGACCAGTAACAACTTGTTCCAACAACTTGCTGCAAGCTTGTTGTGAACAGATCGTAACAATATTGCCGTCATCAGGCCTGTAACAACTTGTGAACACAAGCCGTAACAAATCTGCAGTTGACAAGTTGTAACAAGCTTGATGAAACACGCGTTATTCTCGCGTTGTTCATGCACTGATTCTATCTGAATTATTAGATTTCTTAAGTATAGAAATAACGAAATTATCACACCCTGTGATACTTTCGTGATTTCTATACTTGAGGAATCTAATTCAGATAGAATATAGACAAGTCAAATATAATTTACACAACTGCAAATATCTATCAAAGCAATTTTATTTTACAGAAGACAATTCAATACTCATTGCAAAAATTCGGTCCACCGATGAAAGCGAGTTCACTCACTCATTTGAATGTTTTAGTATGTTCATTTAACTGAATAAACTCAGCACTAAAGGTATAAGTAACAGAGGATAAGATAAATTAATGTTTGTCATAGAAATAAAAGTATACCGCTTCTTTTTGAACGTTTGTATTCCTCAGCATCAGTTTCATTCGTGGTTGGCACTCTGAAAGTTCCAGTCTGATCACCCTTTTTAGTTGACAGCTCTTTACGTTGAGTGCTGGACCAGCGGACCAGTTCAGTCCCTTTTAAACAGTACGCACCCTTGCATGGATACTTGAAAGTAAATTAAAAATAGAAATGAACTGCCACTCCCGACACATTTGATCTTGAATGTTGCCAACGACTGAAATGCAAATCCACTGAGGACATCTTCCAAACGGTGAACGTATGATGATTTAACACGAACCAGAGTCATATTTCAGTCACGTATCATGTCCCGATCAAAACCGATAGACTTTTATCCGTGGAATCGTGGATCCTGGTCTGTTTCAACCTTCAACTTTCAAACTGTGGAAAATAAAATTTAGCCAACGGTCGTCCATGGTGACGCAAGTTTGTTTTCGTAATCTCATTCTGATTGGCTCTCTGAGCATAAGATGATGCAAGCTCATTACTTCCTGTTTTTAGCCTCGAAGCTTCGAACTTTATTTACAAGCTGTTCGAAAGAAACACTTTGAAACTCAAAGATTTTTCGGACAAACAAAACGTGGACCAGAAACATTAAATTGGAAATACAAACAGGGTCTGTAACAGATCAGTCACACAAGCAGTTTAATCCGAAAGTCGTTTTTGCCGTGAAGTGCCGTGGCCGTGGAGGAAACAGTTTTAGGCTTAAAGATATTTTGAGCTAAGTTCTGTTTTTTTTGGTTATAAACCCCAAAATATGCCTGTTGTGAACTTGAACATAAGATTGAATGCTGCAATTGTTCTTATTATTGTTTATTTTTTTCTTTGTTTCAAACACTTTTCCGTTGACGAAAAACGTTTTGAAGTTTTACCCACACAAAGACGTAAGATATAAAATACTAAATAAACGTTCTCTCTCTCTCTGCTTCAAGTGAACCGCTATTTAATATGTTGTTCATTTCTGCAACGGTAGTCCCATGCAGTATTGATTTATTAGGAAAACTGGCGTGTTATACTTATAACAGCTTCGGGGAACTGAGCAATCAAATTATATAGCTGTTTATATAGCCTGTTATAAATTGCGGTTTACACGTAATAAAATAATACGACAACGAATTTGTGTTCGACCAAACGTGATAAAGCAACCATAAATTAATTTGTCGGCGCCAGAAAAGCGAAAAAGCACACAGCAAAACGTCCATAAATTGTACGGATTTTATTTGAGATTCTCTGCAGACTTGTTCCAATTTGTTGTGACAAACGAAACATGGGTTGTTAATAACAAATCCGTCGCAAGTTGTTGTCAACTTGGTACAAGCTTGGCAATAACATCTTGCGACAAGCCTGTTGAACAAGTTGGGACAACCTTGTTGGCTTCATCAGACTTGCTACAAGTTGTTCTATCAGACCTGATATTCCATGTTCTCAACAGGTCTGTTACAACTTGTCCCAACAACTTGTTACGGCTCTGTGGCCAACACGTTGTAACAGATCTGTTGTAACAAGTCTGTTAGAGCATGATGAAATCAACAGGCTTGTTGCAACTTGTCAACAGCTTGTAACAAGCCCGAAAATCCTGCAGGTTGTAACAAGTCTGTGAGATTTCTGGCTGTGTACGAAGTGAGCGAGTTGGACACGGCACTTCAACAATTTTACGCCGAAGTAAGAAACAAGGACGGGGAAGACTACGAACCGGACAGTCTTCGCGTAATGATTGCAGCTCTCGACCGCTATCTAAAGGAGCATAATTTTAAAACCTCCTTAATGGACCTTTTACCTTTTAGGAAAAACCCGCAATGCATTGTGGTAGTTGGGTATCACTTCACTTCCAGGTGAAATGGCTGCCGCGAGGCGAGCACTTTTACTTGGAAGAATAATTGATTAGTTTTAACCGCTTTTAGCTTTCGAGAGTAAACTTTACTTATTGCAGCATAACTAGGGGGGTATTTACTACATTCTGTGAAAAAGGTAATGAAGTTACTGCAGTCGTTGTCGAGAAAGTCAATTCGGAGTGATCGACTGAGCGAACACGATTCGAACAAAAACATTTATGAAGAAAGGTCTGTGCAAGCGTTTGCAGGTGAGTAAGCTTATCAAGTGGCGATCAATAAAATATTTTGCTATGTGGATATTTGTTTGTAGTTTATCTGTACAGATCGTGTCGTTTTTGCAATTGTGCAGGTCTCTTTAATGCCTTTTTTCGCTTATTGAGACTGACAAAGTTTGGCCACGCTTTCGATCAGACGTTCGATAAACAATACCCCTACTAACAATGTTTTGGTTCTGTTTTGGACCGAAAACTAAGCTTGTCCAGTGAGCAAAAATTCAGGTTTTTACAAGAGCTGCAACTCAAAAGTGCTTTCGCGAGTTTTGCAGCCGTTGTTTTGCTTATTTTCTTTGTGTCTTGATTCGTCTCCTCCCAAGTAATTTAGTAAGTTCTAAAATATTATGCACTTGTCAAAGTTTAGCCCCAGGGTAGGGGGAACGATCAAACCCAGGGGGATTTGACATTTTTTGAAAATTTACTTCAAATTCCTTACCCAGGGGGCAAACATTTGTGTCAAATAAAGAAAAAAACTTTTCTGTGGTTCCACCATTGTATCAATATAAATGCACATATCAATGTTAAGCCCCAGGGTGGGGGCAACCCACAGGGATATTGACTTTGTGGGGAAAAATTGTCAAATTCCCCTGTGGTAGAATAGCCTTGTTGGTCAAAATACCCCTCCCTGGGAAATATGAAGTGCTAAAATATAATATATTAAGATAATTTTATGTGTCAAAAATCCCATCCCTTGAGAAAGTCAAATTTCCCCTGTCTCGGGGTGTCGATCAGTCAATATCCCATGGGTTGCCTGCTTCCCCCCCCCCCCCTGGGCCTTAACATTGATCAGTGCATAACAATTTATTCAAGGGGAAACAACATTGACAGCATAATAATAAAAGCAGTCAGTACAAAATATACTTCAGGTAGCTGGACATTTTTAATATTAACAAACAAATAAATGATAAACTAGGCTAGGAATAGCAATGCTAGAACATGCTTACAGCATCCTCTTTTAATACCAGCCTTACACATAGTTAGCACAGACAATTTATTCAGTTATTTGATTCTGTTTTGACAACACCAGTAGAGTTGTCACTGGCTAATTCAGTTTGCAGATGCTTTTGCAACAGCTCATATAGGTAAATAAAGGTGGAAGAATTTCAAGTCTCTTGTCCATCGCTTTGTCTCACCTTGGCACAGTTTGTTGCCTCCTTCGAAGTGCAAGGTTCATCCTTCCTATTAATACATTATATTCTAACTAATTTAACTATTTTAATATTATAAATATATTCCTAATATGTATATACAGTACAAACATTTATAATTATTTCATTTACAAACTATTCAACTATCAACATGTTTAACAAGTTAAGCCAAACACTACAAATGTTATTTTAGGTTAAAATATTATATTACTGTAATAAGCTACTGTATTAACTCGGTTGTATTTATAGTTCTAGAACACTGCACAAACACAAATAAAGTTTATATTTATACCTTGAGTTTTTACTTACTAATAATATCTAAGTAACTAAAACTATTTGAGAAAGTTCAATGTATACACAACATGTACAGAGAAACTTTTTCCACACTTTTTTTTTAATATTTAGTAAGTAAACAATGTTGAATTTAAATTATTTTACGACATATTAAAACTAATGCACCTGTCAATGTTAAGCCCCAGGGGAGGGGGGATGGGCAACCCAATGGGACTTAACAACCTCCATGTCCCCGTGGGTTAGGAATTTGACAAAAACAACCATCCTGAGGGAGGGGATATTTGATAATTTTGTGTGGGAGTCTGGTGACCACCAAGTATTGAAATGTGGTGTATAAATCTTATAGGTAAATATGAGCTGTTTTTATTGTATTTTTGTGTTCTATTATCACTCAGATTGATATTGTGCTCAGTTTCTTTGACAATATCAGTTTAATATTCTTTGTTAGTTTTTTGACTGATACTGTATTTAATTTTTAAGAAGGTTTCAGAAGAGATGGACTGGAAACTGCCCTCTTCAGTAGTGCAAAGTTTGAAATGGGCTTAAGAGCAATTAGTTTGGTTTTTCTAGTTTATCATGTATTTGTAATATTAAAAACATCCAGCTCCCTGAACATTGCCACATACATACCGGTAGATTTTGTACTGACTGCTTTATTATGCTGTTAATGTTGTTTCTCCTTGAATGAATTGTTATGCACCTATCAATGTTAAGCCCCAGGGTGGGACTTCCCAAGACAGGGAAATTTGACTTTCTTGACTTTCTCGAGGGACGGGATTTTTGACACATAAAATTATCTTAATATTATATTTTAGCACTTCATATTTCCCAGGGAGGGGTATTTTGACCAACAAGGCTATTCTACCACAGGGGAATTTGACAATTTTTCCCCACAAAGTCAATATCCCTGTGGGTTGCCCCCACCCTGGGGCTTAACATTGATATGTGCATTTATATTGATACAATGGTGGAACCACAGAAAAGTTTTTTTCTTTATTTGACACAAATGTTTGCCCCCTGGGTAAGGAATTTGAAGTAAATTTTCAAAAAATGTCAAATCCCCCTGGGTTTGATCGTTCCCCCTACCCTGGGGCTAAACTTTGACAAGTGCATAATATTTTAGAACTTACTAAATTACTTGGGAGGAGACGAATCAAGACACAAAGAAAATAAGCAAAACAACGGCTGCAAAACTCGCGAAAGCACTTTTGAGTTGCAGCTCTTGTAAAAACCTGAATTTTTGCTCACTGGACAAGCTTAGTTTTCGGTCCAAAACAGAACCAAAACATTGTTAGTAGGGGTATTGTTTATCGAACGTCTGATCGAAAGCGTGGCCAAACTTTGTCAGTCTCAATAAGCGAAAAAAGGCATTAAAGAGACCTGCACAATTGCAAAAACGACACGATCTGTACAGATAAACTACAAACAAATATCCACATAGCAAAATATTTTATTGATCGCCACTTGATAAGCTTACTCACCTGCAAACGCTTGCACAGACCTTTCTTCATAAATGTTTTTGTTCGAATCGTGTTCGCTCAGTCGATCACTCCGAATTGACTTTCTCGACAACGACTGCAGTAACTTCATTACCTTTTTCACAGAATGTAGTAAATACCCCCCTAGTTATGCTGCAATAAGTAAAGTTTACTCTCGAAAGATAAAAGCGGTTAAAACTAATCAATTATTCTTCCAAGTAAAAGTGCTCGCCTCGCGGCAGCCATTTCACCTGGAAGTGAAGTGATACCCAACTACCACAATGCATTGCGGGTTTTTCCTAAAAGGTAAAAGGTCCATTCGTGACAGAGAATTCAGCTTGTCCAAACAAGTCCTCGAAGGTAAAGCAAGACGACTTCGCGAAGAGGGGAAAGGAAAGCGTCAAAACAAGGCAAGAAGTTTGTCCGAGGAAGACGAAGAGGAGCTGTGGAGAGTTGGCAAACTAGGGAACAAAACACCAGAAAGCCTAGTGAATACAATTTGGTGGACACCCACCCAGTACTTCGGTTTACGTGGCCGCCAAGAACACCACAGTATGGCTGTCGACGACTTCTCGCTTCGCAAAGACGACAACGGTCGTGAATATGTCGAATTCGCTGAAGGCCTGACCAAAACGAGAGGCGGAGGATTATCGAAGAAATCCCGGGATTTTTCACCAAAAATGTTTGCCACTGGAGGAGAAAGATGCCCTGTCTCGCTGTTTAAAGCCGACCAAATCATTTACGAACCACAGGCTCCTTTTACCTTTCCATCAACTACAAATCCAAGGACGAAGTTTGGTATAAAGCACAACCGATGGGTACGAATCGTATCAATGAAATGATGAAGCGAATCGTTGCTGGCACTTCTCTGGAAAGTAGTAGCAAGAAATTGACAAATCACAGCGCTCGGAAGACCCTTGTCAACAAGTTAAAAAAATGCAACGTTGAACGGTCCTCCATTGTTAAGGTTACTGGCCATCGAAACCTACAGTCCCTTGACGACTACGACGAAGGAGATGAAGTTGAGCAACGAGATCTCTCTACAAAAATATCTTGTCGAAGCAATTCCAGCAACGTGCAATCTGTATTGACCGCAGCGTCTAACATCGTCTGCCAACAGCAACAAAGTTCTGCCTCGACTAGTTCTACATTAAGTCGTCCGTATGGACTTAACGTCTCTCAACAAGATACAAGTCAAACAAATATGGCCTTTAACAACTCGTGTTTCAACAGTGCAATGGTCAGACAAGAAAGCCAACATCAGATGTTTAATTCAAACACTTTCCATAACTGCCAAGTTATGCACTAGTCAATATAAACCCCCGCACCCCCCCCCCCCCCCCCGGCCGGGAGATAGCGGGGCATTTCACTTGCACACAGGTCAAATATCGTCTAATGCCCCGCATCCCAGGGCAGTTTCTTTATTCTAATAGCATAAAAAGCCCCGGTCAAACGCCCCCGCCTCTTTAAAACACAACACAACATTTAAAACAAAATTTTAATGAAAACTGTTTTAGCTTTTCATGAAAGGGCTCTGGGGACGAGAATGGAGGTAATAATTCCATGTCCTACATAACCCAAGTACTTCATGAAAGCCTTACCCCAACACACTGACTTAAGTTGAATCATCGCACAACTAGTTGAATGATTTCATAACACGTTCAATCATTTCACAACCAATAGTTGAACCATCACACAATCTATCGAATCATTGCACGATACGTTGAATCAATTCATATTTAGTTGAATTGCGCATTTCACTGCGCACTGTTCAGCCATTTCAATTTATGTTGCATCATTTCTGTTTAGTATCAATGATTCCTCACCGGAAAGTTGAATCACTTCATATTACGATGGATCATTTGTGTTTTTGTTGAGTCATTTCACAATAAGCTGTTCCATTTCACTGCCGTACTATTTTTGGTGGTAACGGCCGCCCATACATGGACGTATAACCAGAATGGAGACAGTCCGGAAATTTCCATACCAGTCTTTTCTCCGTCAGGGTAAAATGCCCCGGTCCTGTCCCCCGCTGATTGTTTGTATACAGTACAAAAGCAGTAAAATACCCCGGTATGCGCGGACGTTTTTCCTATCAAATCACAGGAAATTCCCCGGTAATGCCCCGCTATGTCCCGGCCGGGGGGGGGGGGGGTGCGGGGGTTTATATTGACTGGTGCATTAGCTTTACTGTCATGTCGAAGCCGTCTGATGATGTACAAGCTCAAGGACAAAAGCGGCGTCGCACTTTCATGATCGACAGCGATTCCGACTAACTGATGAACTATTTGAACTGGATATTTTCGTTTTTGAGTGTTATAAATCCCTAGTTGTTTAATGTTTTGACTGTACGATACTAGTTACTTCCATTGCTCGTTTGAAATGAACAACTGTTGTAAATATTTTAAGACGCATGTCGCGTGACTTTGTGTAAACCAATTAAAACACGACCGGAAGAT
Source organism: Paragorgia papillata (assembly GCA_035771165.1). Classification (NCBI taxonomy): domain Eukaryota; kingdom Metazoa; phylum Cnidaria; class Anthozoa; order Scleralcyonacea; family Coralliidae; genus Paragorgia; species Paragorgia papillata. The sequence continues at coordinate 3,076,612 of JAWNZC010000132.1, forward strand.
CAAGTTTTCTTGATCACCGGATGTTCGTCTTATAATTGTCTCGCACATTTTCTTGTATATTATTAATAAGTAATAGCATGGTTTCTCGTGCAATTTGGAAAAAACATGCACTCGTGAGTTTTTCAAAGACTTCAAATAGCACTCGTCCTTCGGACTCGTGCTATTTTGATAGTCTTTGAAAAACTCACTTGTGCATGTTTTTTCCAAATTGCACTCGAAACCATACTATTACCTATACTAACATACTGTGTTTAAATTTCTGTATGTTTTCGTTTAAATTAGCGTATTGAAGAGTGCCTGCCATAACCAACCCCTATAGCTCACCTGTCACAACAGGATATTCATGCACCATTAGATTAATGACCAGAAGGAGTTATAACTGATACAGCAACATAACGGAATATTTAACAGGTCTAGTAGGCAGTTTAATTTAATAACGCTTTAATCACTGCAAATTTTAACAGTGTTTCAGTGATAGGCACAATATTATATGAAAATACATCCAGGAGAGTCGCAGCAATCTGCGCGTTTGAGACTATTGCAATCCGATAAGATTCCAAGAAAGTCAGATCTGTATCTTAGCCTCCTTTGCAGACGTTCTCTTAAAATCTTAGGGTCGTACCGACGACTTGAAGAACGTCTGCGAAGAAGGCTAGTCTGGGTGATCATAACATGGACGTCGACATATTGACTCGGCCACAAGACCATCGGAGCGATTGCTAGCTGCTAGCTTTTCCCGATGCCATTGTTATCATTGTATAGCCAGCGCATACTTATTCGAAAATGGTGGCTGGACAGTCTAAATTGAATACTTTGTTTTCCAGTTAATATGCGGTTCCCGCACACGCGATTTCCTTGCATTAGCGCGCGACCGCCGCGACGCAACTTTTAATTTTATCAACCTGTCGACGTTCTGGAGCACGGTTTTGCGGCTAGATAAGGCGACAAACTTTGGTAAAAATATCATTTGTGACTATTTAAGGCACTAGGCTAAACAATATGAAAAATAGGTTTTGTACTCGTTTCTTAAAAGAAAAATCCACAAAAGCTCTACGAACTAATTAGATTTTTCAGAACTTTTTGTACAACTTTAACAGCTGTCGGGTCGCCTTTGCAACCACCACATGCGATTTTCCGCCCCGGTTTTATTTGCCATTTTTACAAGCCGCCGTGTACGTGCGACTTTTAAGGACCTTGCTTCTCGTGCATTTAGTAACAGACTGCACGTCAGAGATTTTTACGGGTGGTGCTCCATGGGCGATTTTTTACAGACCGCGCTCCACATTTTAAAATTATTCCATCACTTGCAGTTGTGCATCCAAAAATCGTTCTCAGAGTTGCGGCTTCAACTGAGATGGAGCCGAAACATGCCTCACACCCAATTCATTACTTACTGGAACGAAAAAGACTGGAGTTATACCTATTCTATTTGCAAAGTTCACCCGCGCAAAGTTATGCGCTTTGTAGAAACGATATAGTTATAGTATCATTTTAACTATTTGCGCTAAAGTTGTCGATTTGATTCGAGCAGCAACACGCATTCGATTTGAGCACTATGTAGCGATTGGAACGATTATATAAAAATAGAATATTGCTTTGAATGATTTTTCGGACTGTTCAGTTTTAATTTTAGGTCACTGCATAAAAATATGGAGACGACCTTATACGAAAACCGAGCTTTGTGAATAAGCAGCAGAACGGCGCACTATTGTGAAGGGTACATTGGTACTCCGAACCGTAATACCGCCAAAAAGAAATTGTAAAAAACCGCAGTAGCGTCAAAAATTGAAATACCAAAACTGCCTGAATGGATAAAACAAAATATCCCACCGAAGCTGCAAAATTACCGAAATACAGTATAAAAAACAGCACTGATACCGCAATAGCGAAAATCCCAATGTCCCCCTCTATATTATAGGCACTTAAAACAGTTTATACACGAGATAGATGAGATTAAGTATGTTAAACAGTTAAATCAGTTGATAGACATAATTAATTTCACGTGATTGTTACTATTTTCGCAATATTTCTCAAAAAAACAACGCTTGTTTGACTGCGTGCATGCAAGCCGGGCATTTTAGTTACACTACCTGAAGTCCTTCTTCCACGCTGGTCAAAACACTGAGGGCTCATCTTTTTAAGGTAATATTTCTCTTCGAAATTTATTGACTACAATGCCTACGGAAAATGCTGTTGGCTTAATCACTCAAGTAATTTCAGCATGTCCAACATTCAGAAATTGTTTGATTATGTTTTAAACTACAGTTCTACCATAAAATTGAATTGTCCCGTGTTACCGTAAGTATTCACCTATTTTGGTACGTCTATAAAAACTTCCGTGCAACATGACACTAGTTGTAGTACAGACCTCGCGCTCTGTCATTAAGATGCTCCAAAGATCACAATGGTCTAAAACACTTACTGCGGTAATGGGTCATTTAAGACGTCAGTGTTGTTCGATAAAAGGATAAAAAAAGGATATTGAAAAGGGATTTCTTTTATTATATGGCACAGGTTACATCAGTTGAAATCGTTCGCCGTGGTTGGTTTCTGACGTGAATTGGTAACGCCTTACGATTGAAAACAACCAACAACATCCTAAAAAAACACGACTTAAAAAACTTTTATTACCTCAAAACAATAAAAAATATCTGAAATAGGTGACTATTAACATTCTAAAAGTAAATTTTAATATTGAGACGAAAATAAACAGCAGAACCCTAGTTCAGGATTTTGACGAAGTTAAAGGAAGCGGAAACCAGAAAATACATGATTGATTTTTTGAGTAAAAGGTGCCATATAATAAACTGCTTAATAACTTCAATCGTTTGGTCTTTTCTGTAAAGTATCACACCTCGGCGTTGAACGTATTAGCCTCGCTATCGCTCAATCTAGACAACAAGACCTCAATTTCATATTTTAATGCAATGACCTCGCTCTCCGTTAAGTAGTTCCTAATTTGGTATGAGAGTATTATTGTTCAACGTTTGGTTTGTAAAAATATTTCAATAATCTAAAGTGGCTCACCCTATTTTTAGCAATCCTTACAGAAACCTAAAATTGGACAAAATTTTGTAATAAGGGATATATATTATATAAAACATATAAGAGACACTAGAAACCTGCACATAAGTACAGGTAATCAAAATTAAGGCGAGATTGAAGGGTATTACAAATGTGACATCTTGATTTCTGTTGGTCTGGCAGTAACCAAGTTTAGATTAATTTATGTAAAAAATTGGTCTTTAAGATTCAAAAATATTCCATAGTTGTTGGGTAACTCATATTTCATAATCGAATTAATGTACAGCTTTAATTTTGAAGTTTGCAGCTCAGAATTTCAACATAGACAATCGAGGCTAAAAATAGCGTGACATAACCTCCTTTAATATTAGTATTTGAAAACAGTTTGAAACTATTTGTTATTTTCTTTTGTTTTTAGGATCAGGTGGTTATAAATCAAGCTCGAATGCGTTTCTTTTCTCTCTCCAAAATAAAGACAATTTGAAGCCATTTATAGCTCCAGTCTACCGATACAGTCAGTACGCAATTTACGACATTTCTGGTGATGGACCCACCTTTGGAGGTGGTCGTGATCTCCACATCGCCAACAACGCTAACTCGTCAACAAGCTCTTACACATATTTTGGTGGCACATACCAACCTCCATCTGGCTACAGCTATCTCAACAGCAACACCCGAGCTCTCTTGGCTGGCAGTCTTTATTTCACTCCATCTGAAGTAGAAGTCTTTTACTTTGGTTAAACTGTCATCGTTCTTTTAAAGCATTACTAAAATTAAAGTAGAACATGCATTGTGTTAATTAAACAAATAAAGTTTGACTTAAAACAAGAAAAGTTGAATAATCCGCACAATACTACACACGTAAAAACGCGCAAGCTGTTACATACCTGCAAGCAAGCTGTTAATACAAGACTGTTCCAACAGGCTGTCACCGTCATGTGTTCGCACTGGCTGTCCCAGGTTGTTGACAACAAGTTGTTGTCAGACTTGTTACAAGGCTGTTGTGACAGAGCTGTAACAGCTTGTTGTTAACAACTTGGTACAAGGCTGTTGAGAACGAGGCTACGAGCTGTAACAGGTCTGTCGATATCAAGCTGTTGCCAGCTTGTTATAAAACATGGCTCCACGAGAAGCCCACTTTTCCCGCGTCCCGCGTGGTTATCAACAAAGCAGTTTGGGTAGGTACGTCATGTTAGGGCACACATAGTGGTTTTAATGCATATATGTTGTTGTGTGTTTATAGTGGTACTATGATAGTTTATGGTAGTTCACGGTGTTTCATGTGGTTTCTTATGGTGTTTCGTGGTGGTTTATGGTGGTTCACGGTGGTTTGTAGTGGTTTATGGTGGTTTTATAGTGGTTCATGGTGGTTTGTAGTGGTTTATGGTGGTTTTATAGTGGTTTATGGTGGTTCATGGTGGTTTGTAGTGGTTTATGGTGGTTTATAGTGGTTCATGGTGGTTTGTAGTGGTTTATGGTGGTTTATGGTGGTTTATGGTGGTTTATGGTGGTTCATGGTGGTTCATGGTGGTTCATGGTGGTTCATGGTGGTTTATGGTGGTTCACGTTATAGTGGTTCATAGTGGTTCATGGTGGTTTCTAGTGGTTCACGGTGGTGCACGGTGGTGCACGGTGGTTGATGGTGGTTGATGGTGGTTTCTGGTGGTTCATGGTGGTTCACGGTGGTTGATGGTGGTTCACGGTGGTTCGTGGAGGTTTATAGTGGTTTATGGTGGTTTATAGTGGTTCATGGTGGTTTGTAGTGGTTTAGGGTGGTTTATAGTGGTTTATGGTGGTTCACGGTGGTTTGTAGTGGTTTATGGTGATTTATAGTGGTTTATAGTGGTTTATGGTGGTTCATGGTGGTTTGTAGTGGTTTATGGTGTTTTATAGTGGTTTATGGTGGTTCACGGTGGTTTGTAGTGGTTTATGGTTGTTTATAGTGGTTTATGGTGGTTCACGGTGGTTTGTAGTGGTTTATGGTGGTTTATAGTGGTTTATGGTGGTTCACGGTGGTTTGTAGTGGTTTATGGTGATTTATAGTGGTTTATAGTGGTTTATAGTGGTTTATGGTGGTTCATGGTGGTTTGTAGTGGTTTATGGTGGTTTATAGTGGTTTATGGTGGTTCACGGTGGTTTGTAGTGGTTTATGGCGGTTTATAGTGGTTTATGGTGGTTCATGGTGGTTTGTAGTGGTTTATAGTGGTTTATGGTGGTTCATGGTGGTTTGTAGTGGTTTACGGTGGTTTATGGTGATGTAGGGTGGTTCATGGTGGTTCATGGTGGTTTCTGGTGGTTTCTGGTGGTTTCTAGTGGTTCATAGTGGTTCATGTTGGTTTCTAGTGGTTCACGGTGGTGCACGGTGGTTGATGGTGGTTGATGGTGGTTTCTGGTGGTTCATGGTGGTTCATGGTGGTTCGTGGTGGTTTCTGGTGGTTTCTGGTGGTTTCTGGTGGTTTCTGGTGGTTTATAGTGGTTCATAGTGGTTCATGGTGGTTTCTAGTGGTTCACGGTGGTGCACGGTGGTTGATGGTGGTTGATGGTGGTTGATGGTGGTTTCTGGTGGTTCATGGTGGTTCACGGTGGTTGATGGTGGTTCACGGTGGTTCATGGTGGTTCGTGGTGGTTTCTGGTGGTTTCTGGTGGTTTCTGGTGGTTTATAGTGGTTCATAGTGGTTCATGGTGATTTCTAGTGGTTCATGGTGGTGCACGGTGGTTCAATGGTGGTTCGCGGTGGTTGATGTTGGTTCACGGTGGTTCATGGTGGTTTATGGTGGTTTGTTGTGGTTTATGGTGGTTCATGGTGGTTTATAGTGGTTCATGGTGGTTTATAGTGGTTTATGGTGATTCGTGGTGGTTCATGTGGTTTATAATAGTTAACGGTAGTTCATGGTGATTTATGGTGGTATGTAGTGGAGGGGAATGGTTGGCATTATAAGAAAAATAACGGAGGCAGTCGTAGACTTTAAACTCATGTTGATCAACATTCGTCACTCGAGGACGACAGGCTGGAGTCTGAGTCTGGCATATCAGATATTCACCGTAACTACTTGTTATTTTCTTTATCGCTTTATCTTGCAACTTCGATAGAATTTAGACAACACCCCGTAAACTTTCTTCCCCGGAATCGCCGCTCGTTCGAACTGCGTATTGAATTTCTATAAACACGATGTACACAATTACGTCACTTACTGGGATTTGGAAAGTAATTTCTGATTGGCTGACGAGACACAATAGCCAGAACTCAATTAGGCGCTCAGGTCGGCAGACCCTACTTTTTCCTCGCAAAGCGGGAGAAAAATAGGGTCTGCTATTTAACAAATAGATAACATTTTTCTGTGCGTGTGTACTGTACGCGTCTCGTGGAGTACTTTTTTGTTCCTTACACGCTGTGACGTCATCTGTGCGTTATTATAGTACACACGCACGGGAAAATGTCATCTATTTGCTAAATAGCAGACCCTATTTTTCTCCTGCTTTGCGAGGAAAAAGTAGGGTCTGCCGACCTAAGCGCCTAATTGAGTTCTGGCTATTGTGTCTCGTCAGCTAATCAGGAATTACTTAATTGTGTACATCGTGTTTATAGAAATTCAATACGCACTTCGAAGGAGCGACGATTCCGGCGATGAAAGTTTACGGAGTGTTGTCTAAATTCTATCGAAGTTGCAAGATAAAGCGATAAAGAAAATAACAAGTAGTTACGGTGAATATCTGATATGCCAGACTCAGACTCCAGTCTGTCGTCCTCGAGTGACGAATGTTGATCAAGATGAGTCTAAAGTCCACGACTGCCTCCGTTATTTTTTTTAATGCCAACCATTCCCCTCCACTACATACCACCATAAATCACCATGAACTACCATTAACTATTATAAACCACATGAACCACCACGATTCACCCTAAACCACTATAAACCACTATGAATCACCAGAAACCACCATGAACCACCCTGAACCACCATAAACTACTAGAAACCACCAGAAACCACCAGAAACCACCAGAAACCACCATGAACCACCATGAACCACCATGAACCACCATGAACCACCATGAACCACCATGAACCACCATGAACCACCATGAACCACCATGAACCACCATGAACCACCATGAACCACCATGAACCACCATGAACCACCATGAACCACCATGAACCACCATGAACCACCATGAACCACCATAAACTACTAGAAACCACCAGAAACCACCATGAACCACCATGAACCACCATGAACCACCATGAACCACCATGAACCACCATGAACCACCATGAACCACCATGAACCACCATAAACTACTAGAAACCACCAGAAACCACCAGAAACCACGATGAACCACGATGAACCACCCTGAACCACCATAAACTACTAGAAACCACCAGAAACCACCAGAAACCACCATGAACCACCATGAACCACCATGAACCACCATGAACCACCATGAACCACCATGAACCACCATGAACCACCATGAACCACCATGAACCACTATAAACCACCGTGAACCACCATGAACCACTATAAACCACCATGAACCACCATAAACCACCACAAACCACCGTGAACCACCGTGAACCACCGTGAACCACCCTGAACCACCATGAACCACCATGAACCACCATGAACTACCATGAACCACCAGAAACCACCATGAACCACTATGAACCACTATAAACCACTATAAACCACCAGAAACCACCATGAACCACGATGAACCACCAGAAACCACCATGAACCACTATGAACCACTATAAACCACCAGAAACCACCAGAAACCACCATCAACCACCGTGAACCACCGTGAACCACCGTGAACCACCATGAACCACCATGAACCACTCTGAACCACCAGAAACCACCAGAAACCACCAGAAACCACCAGAAACCACCAGAAACCACCATGAACCACCATAAACAACCATGAACCACCGTGAACCACCATCAACCACCGTGAACCACCATGAACCACCAGAAACCACCACAAATCACCATAAACCATCCTGAACCACTATAAACCACCATGAACCACTATAAACCACCATGAACCACTATAAACCACCATGAACCACCATAAACCACCGTGAACCACCATAAAAAAACAACATTAACCACCATAAATTACCATTAACTATCATGATACCACTATAAAGGATAGACACAACAACATATATGCATTAAAACTACTATGTGTACCCTTACATGACGTACCAAGCAAAGTTGGTTAACAAGCTGTTGTAACAGACTGCAGGCGCGCAACTAGAGGGGTTGGGTTGGGGGGCTTGCAACCCCTGCCCTTTTTAACCCTTGCCTTTTTGTGAGACCTCTAACACTAGGTTAGACATTAGATAAACAGATAATTAATCGTCTGTTGTAGTACGCAATACAATTCTCCGCAAATCTGGCGAGACTCAGAGGCTTCTAGCAGTGGGCCTGGGCGGCAGCTAGGCTGAATATAATTATGATAAATTTTAAATAATGCGAGACCAATATAAAAATTTCCGCCACCGATAATACGAGAAAAGCGTCCTCAAAATGCAGGAAATGCCGTTTCAGAGACCCAAAATTCAAAAATTTTCCGGGGGTGCATGGCTTCTACTCCCAAATTGTTTAGAATACTGAATGACTTTGCCCTTTTTTTGCGTTCAACCCCTGCCCTCGAAATTTTCTAGTTGCGCCCCTGAACTGTCACAAGGATGTTCCAACAGAGCTGTAACAGCATTATTTCAACAACTTGGCAACAGGTTGTTATTAACAAACCGTATCAGGTCTGTTGGTATCAACCCGTTATCAACCTGCAGAAAAATGTTTTTAAAAGCAGGAAAAAAACACGCGCGAAATTCTATAAATATATTCTCACCAGGACCACGTGAGCAAATCGATCGAGAAGAACCACGAGAACATTACAAGGAGATGAAATGCAAGAAATTGGAGAAGAATCACAAGATACAACCATATTCGACAAGATTAACTATTTAATAAAATATTGCGGTAGGTACTAAACGTTTTATATACACTTTACAACATCACAAAACTATAAATTAAATTTGTTTAAATATACAGTAAAAACCCGCTAACAAGAACCTACTTTTTACCAAATCAGCCTGGGATAGGTTCTTATATTTCTTATATACATTCTTATATAAATAAATTCTTAATTTCAGCCTGAGGTTCCTAATAGTGGTAGATTCTTGTTAGTGGGTTTTTACTGTATATAATATTAAAACGAGTCCTGTCGAAAAGTAGTAAAACAGTATTTTACAACTACAACTATTTAATCAAAGTTTTGTGATACGTTTGCCATGGGCTTTCTTACACTATAACCTATGAAACTTTATTGTTATTTATTTAACAATTACTAATTGTCTTTGACGAATTTTACTTTCATTACTTTTAATCTTTTATTGCTCTTTGGCACAGGTAAGCTTATATTATATTAAAATAATGTCAAGAACTTTCATTTATTATTGTGTCAATAGATAGGTCAATCAGTTCTTAAACATTTCCATAGGGATCGGTTGTTGAACTGTCGATTAGCTTAATCCAGGATAAGTGGAAATTTTTTGAATGAAATAATGAAGATGCAGACAAAGATGTTCAAAGTTTTCAGTTCAGACATCATACAAACTTTAAAATGTCTTGCCCTAGGAAGTTTGAACTGAAGTTCTCAAATTCATTAATAATTCATGAGAATTTTACTCAATTAGACAGCTCCATTCTGTCACGTGAATGGGCTGTGAAACACCGGTAAAGCACTGCATCAAACACTTGTGTTTGATCTGTTTCTTCATCAAACACTAGAGTTTCATTTATGTTAATTAAACAGGAAACACGATACGATTGAGTAAAATTGTATCACAAAACATCCACAAGTCCCACAACGGTGGCTCATTGGTTCATTGTCTTTCATTTGAGAAGCCATTTCAAAAACTCATTCTGCGTGTTTGATCATGGTACTATCAAAACACTCGAAAGCTAATGAATCTCTCGGGGCTTCACCCCTCGAGATTCATTAGCTTTCTCGTGTTTTTATACCATGATCAAACACTTGAACTCGTTTTTGAAATAGTACTTATCAAACCGAACATACCAAAATAAACAGCCGATTAAATTTTAACCCAGGATTAGCACTAATCGTCCATTGAACAACCGTGCAGGTATATAAATTACAGTGTTTTCACTTTACATTTTATAATTTAGTTGGAGCTTTATTTATTGATTAAATGTAAATTTGCAATTTAGGAAAACTTTGGTACCACTTTTCTAGCAATATTTGCAAATTTCCCTTTAAATTTTTCTAAACTTCCTATCTTTTCAACTAACTTCCTCTTTTTTCAACTAACTTCCTCTTTTTTCAACTAACTTCCTCTTTGGATTCAAACAAATATGATATTACAGTATTACAAACAAGACAGTTAAAATTTTTTAATTACGTGTTTTCAATTTAAACAAAACTCCAACCAAATTTGGAAACTGACAAAGTAAGAAAACTGTACTTGGTAAATAAAGTATATTCATACCCGTGATTGTGATTATGGTAAAGTCAAGTGATTGTTGGTAAACCTTAAGCTGCATTAATGATAAATTTCCATGCTTCACCAAGATAAAAACGATTCAGGGGCGGATCGAGAGGGGTGCGAGCGTGGCTTGAGCCATGGTCAGATTTTCCTAATTATTCCAAATTAAATAATATAATTGATATTTCAAAAATAAGAAATTATTAATAACAAAAGGATAGTTGAGTTGACGTAAGAACGACATTAGCCACCATAAAAATACTAAACCGATTGTCAAAATATAGCAGTGTATTTTCGCATCCTTGAGTTAGAAGTCCGAGAATGTGGCGAGAGTGGCCGAAAAAGTTACCGAACGTGCTACGAATTCGCTGAAGAAATTGGAGAACACTTCTGCTAAATTCAGCCATGGTCAGCGGGGCGATCTGCTAAATTCAGCCATGGTCAGCGGACTATTAAGGGGTGCAAACCAATCAGAGAGCCAGAATAGAGTGGCTGAATTTGGCAGGAGCCACGGTCAGCCACCCTTGCCATATCTTTTTACAATTTTATTGCAAAATAATGCAATCAAATCTAGTCGGCTCCGGTAGTCGGTAGAGCACGTCAGACTGTCTTGACCGAGTTCTTCAGAGTGATATTAAAGAATGACTGCGTGTATGGAGGGACAACGATTGTGTCTGTGACAAATAGTCGAAATACTAGATGATAAGTAAACAAGAAAATTAAGGAAGAGATGTTGGTTTGTTTGGTTTCTTTATTTTATAGTACGAGTTCCTCTCTACTAAAATTGTTGACATGGCTAGAAATCCAGGACACTCAGCGGCAGTGGCCTGTGGGCTCATATTTAGATGGAAATATTAATTTGAAGATTCTGATGGCTAAATATCGATCATTTCGGCTATAAACAGAAGTCTATAGCAATAAATTAAAGTAGAGTTATTCGTTAAAATGTCTTATTGACCCATTTCTTACCCAAATATCAAATTACAAAAGGTTTAATCGTCTAGACAGGCTTGTACCCTCATACTCACAAAAATTGCCGCATAAATTTCGGTTATTATTTCCTAATCCACAGTCATATTTAATAATAATAACAGCGGTTAAGACCCTGGCAACCTAGCAACATCTCCATAAGAAATGGTGGACAAGAACCCGAAATTATCGAGGAATGCATTGCTTCTTCACGCCGAGTTCAGTATTTATCTCGGCGCTTGATGGATTAAATTACAACGACTCGGCTGCAATAAATCGTACATTTTAAGGTCTTTGGGAACCTAATAAACAACGAAGAAGTGGAACGAACAACTCCGCAAAACAAAGTAACGTTCATCCCGAGCAAATTCAGACGTTCGCATCGTGGACAAACAACACAGAAGCAGCCAAAATTGGAGCTCCAAAATAAGTGATATAGCAGATTAATAGACTTTAAACAGCGAATAAGAGGTATTCTTGTGAGGGGCTTGGGAACCTATTTAGGACGCTCCAAACTTAATAGAAATTGTAGTGCTGAACGATCGTTCAATTTGGTGAAGTTTTGGACGTTCGCATGTCGGAATTTACAATAATAAATAACCGAAAATGATTGTTCTTTATATCTCCTTAAGAAATCTATTGAAGGACGCCATATTGAATTAATTAAAAAGGGATTCAGTGCGCATGCTTTGCCGCCATGTTGTCCTCGATTTCTGGCCATGTCGTCAGACGCTAGTTACTATAAAACTGTGTGGTGTTTATACATTGATCAAAAACAAACATGAGATCAAACCGAGAGCCACGACCTTCTCTCTCATTACATTGTTTATAATTCTCATCGACTGAAACACAGCATTTCTATCATGGTTCAACTTTGAAATATTATCTGCAAGACTCGGAGATCTTGTGAGTCACGTGATTTAACACTCTCTTAATCGTTTGACAGACTGTACAGAGGGACGATATTTACGAGTCTATTTACTAACTCAGTTTACATCTTCTGGCTCTCATCAACTCCATTGTTGTTATTCTTGCTTTATCGAGGGAAAGACAGTATAAAATGTAAAGTGACTCCATTTCCTGATCTGGAGTTCTAAACAGTGATCTGACAAATGCTAGCTGATACCTATAAATTAGACAGAATACTCAATAGATACCTAGCTGCTTGACTGGTTAGTTTATACAGTATGTCACACAAACTCAATAAACATGATGAAATTACGATTCATATTGGATCAATTACTCCTAAACATTTTATTGAATAATTAGAAGATCTTGGCTTGAAAGAGAAAAGAAAAATTTTGATTTGAGTAAAATTTATACAAAGATCTCGGTGAAAAACATGTATAAAACGATCCTACAATACGACTCTAGATCACTCTCAAAATGCAGGAAATGCATTTACAGAGACTCTAATTTTCAAAATTTTCTGGGGGGGCATGCCCCTGTACCCCCCTAGATTGTGGGCCACGGTCAGATTTTACGCTAGATCCGCCCCTGCGATTTAATAATAATTTGTTGTTCTCACTGGTGTGGTTTATCAATGTTCTTTTAGATACCACTTCTTGTTCTTCATGAACATCTTGATCTCCATCTTCAAATTTACATTCATCGTCACACTGATACACCAAACTAACTTTCTGGATAACATCACTGGAATCTATCAACTTTTTGTAGATAGTCTTTGACAATAATGGTGAGTTGAATTTACCATAATGAATGTTTCCATTAATGTCTTTCATGACTTCATATCGAGTTATAAGGACCAGATTTAATGTATCTTTATCATTGCTAGAAACTTGCACAGCAACATCAACTTGCCCAAAACAATCCTGTATAACAAGAGAATATAATGCAGAATGATAATCGGCAACATCATAATATAGCATTTCTACCTATAAGGTACGGTATATACCTATAGAGTAGTCTATAGGTAATTGGAACATTTCATATAGGTGACCTAGCTATAAGAATACAAGCATATAGGCAACTGACCTATTATAGATCTCTATAGGTACCAAGAGGTTCTATAGGCAATTGGAACATTCTCTATAGGTTGCCTATAGGCAGCTATGGACGTTTTGTAAGGGACATAGCTAGTTTCTACTAAAATGATTAGATTACAGTATTTGCTCTTAATTTCTATTATCCAGGCTCTGCAGCTGTTTTATAACTAGCTGCTATATTACCTGTATGTACAGTACCTCATATAAATTCTGAGCATTTAATGCTCAGAATTTAATCTAATAGTATATACATTATATATACCATCAATTGCATCTAAGGATGGACACCGTTGATAAAAAACATTACCTCCACCAACATCAAAAATATTAAACATTTCCCAGGAGCACCTGACCAGTCTTAACCAGTCTTACCCAGTTTTACAGTGATTGGTTGAGGTGAAAGAAACCTGTCAAATGCTCCTGGGAAATATTGATGTTAGTGGTGTCCATATCTGTATATACAATAGTATACAACAAATTACAATTGTGTACATACTTGTACATTGCTGCTGTCATATACAATAATGTCTCCTTCTTTGACCAGGTTATTATCTTGGGCAATACATCCTCTGAACTTCTTACAGCTGTCATATGGATTGATTTGATGTAAAGCTAGCTCATCTTCAATAATGGGTGTTGGAAGGACTGATGAGACAATTGTGTTTTGCAGTCTTCCGTTCAAGTAAGTACCCTACGCATACAAGAAAGAAATACAAAGTATTTATAATAATTGTGATTACATGTACATTGTATCTTAATAAAGAGGTTTGATACTGGATATTTGTTTTAAAAAAGACAATTCAGCTAAAATATTATAGCCTTCTTCAGCAATTGATTTTTTGAAGAAGGCTTTAGACAATTTTAGCTGAACTGTCCATTTAAAAAAAAGTTATTTATCCAATGTCAAACCTTTTTATTAAAACATTTTCAAAATGCCTGGCTGCAATTATAACATAAAAATGACTGCCTGTTTTTATACGGTATAGCCTGAAGCAAACATAAGAGACTGCAATGGAGTTGGGAGAATTTACAGGGTATACACTTTCTACTATAATCAGACCTGGCCATAAGAATTTTTGCAGGCGCGCGACGGATCGCACGCCTCATTAATGTGAGGCGCACAATTAAAAAATACGCTAATAGGGGTCGTAGAGACCAGAAAACAAGTTTTAATAGCATCGGAATTGAAACAAAATCAGCAGTAACTTAAGAATTGAAACAAAAACGCTTGAAACGAAATGATCGCTTGAATTTGCCGAATCCAGCACTATAGGTTTTGTCCACCGAAAGTATTCAGATCCGTTGTTATTCGAATATTTACTCTATACGTCCAACAGGGAACTTTGAAATGATAACGTGAACAATGAACTTCGCAATCTCACAAGTTCGCAAGTTCGTTTCGAAGTTCGCAACTTGATTGGCTACTACGTAATGAATTTGCGAAGTTCGTCGCCAACTTCAGAAAGAACGAACGAACTTCGGAACACAATCGGCAAAAGTTATGTGAAATCCTCTGTAAATAGTCTAAAGAATATTACTCAAATCGTTTCAATTCACGTATTATAAAATTTTTGTCTGGTGTCAAAATGGTGCGAGGCACGCGATTTCATGTTCTTAGAACAAACGAGGCGCGTGGCAAAACGCGCATCTCGATGATTCGAGGCGCATGCCGAGGCGCGTGCGTGCGATCGTGCGCCTCAAACGGCCGGGATTGTATAATATATAATTATATACTACACTTTACCAATCTGAGAGTCCCAGGTTTGTAAATGTCTTTATGACTGTTTGATCGTGACTCTTCTTCAAACATAAATTTTTTAAATAATGGGTAACTTGCATATTACCATTAGTTCGTTAGATGCATGTAATCTAAAAATTGAAAAAAAAAAAATTGTTTGATATAAAATATTGAACATCAAATAATAGTAGCAGTGTAAGGGTTCCTGCTAATACAGTATCTGACTCACCTTACAGATCGACCTCCATAATTTATAAGGCAACTTACTGTAAAACCTATCCATGACCAGTCATTTTTCTTTTATACATGTACTGCATGCATTTGTTATGGAGCTGCAGTTATTATTAATACAGTATATATACTGTACTACTAGCTTTGAAGTGTGTACTGCTAGCTTTGAAGTGTGTACTGGTACCTGTGTTTATTTCCCCACTGTCCACCAGCAATTATAAATTGAAGGACCTGGTTTTTGACAAAACGATCAGCACTGTCTCTACTTGATGCATGCCGGTTAGAGAAAATATTCAAATTACGTATCACTGAATTGAATGCTTCAAACCTATTAAAAATTTAAAGTTTGAGTGAATTAAGTAAATTTGAGGCTTGGTACATATGTTAAAATAAAGTTTCCAGTTTTGTAGTGAAACTGTAAGTACAGTGTACTTGGGAAAATTACTGTACTCCCAACACCAAGCGCAACTACATGTACTGTAAATATCTAAAATAAACTTGGTCTGCTACATATCTGAGCCTCACTGAGCTGATCATAGAGTACTTTATATAACTTAAAGTATGTACCGTAATTTTCACAAGGTTATCATGGCATCCTTCCTTGTTTGGGGATTTGTCTGAGTCAGTGAATTCCATTTCTTATATTCATCTCTATACCTGGAATGCTAACTTCAGTCATTATCACGCTTCAAAAGTGAAGTCATAATTTTGAACTTTTGAAGCTTCCAGTCCCTTGACGCGAACCGCACGTCTTGGCCATGTACTGTATATAGGGGGACTGAAGGCAACGTAATAGCTCTTAGACTCCACTTTTTGACCTGAAGTTAGTGTTCCAGATATGAGCAGAGAATGGGAGGAAGTTCACTGGTCTGAGTACAGTACTTGCATCTTGACTAGCAAACTGAAAACATGAGAAATTGAAAAACTGAAAAGATGTTTTAAAATAATTATCGATTTTCTTACTATATTGCAGGTTACTATTATTTCATTACCGTATCTTTCAGTTGCAAAACCAACTGGTGGACCAAAGTTAAGCATGTCTTCTTGAAGATGGAGCAACATGTGAATTTTCTGCTTTCTTGCCAACTCGGGGTGGACTTCAATCCAACATTCCATTAATTGCTGAATTAATGCAACTACATTGTCGTCATCATCAATATCAACTGCACTTCCGTATGCAACTGCAAAAATCTGCAATCAAAGCATACATGTACAGTATCAGGTAAGAATACAACTTTGTATGCTACATTTATTGTAATTTTATAGATAAGGTTAACCATAGGAAACATATAGGTTGCCTCTATATAATTATATACTGTAATATCCTATTTAATATCCTATATATATATACATATATATATATATATATATACAAAGTATAAAGTATAGTTTTACCTTAAAGTCTTCGCTACCAGAGGTTTCACCCTAAACGGGATCATCCTGATGATCCCGTTTAGGGTGAAACCACTGGTAGCGAAGACTTTAAGGTAAAACTATACTTTATACTTTGTATTTTGCTCTATCTATATATGGTATTGAGCACTCTCTAACATTTCGTGAACCATAACTCACTTATATATATATATATATATATATATGTAATATTTATAAACCGCGCAGGAGGGCTTTATCGGATATAAAACACGAGGCGATAGCCGAGTGTTTTAGAGCTGATAAAGCCCGTACTGCAAGGTTTTTAAATGGCTTCTAAAAAGAATCACTTCATACGTTCATTGGCGTAGTAATTTTGAAAATTAAGCTTATCTCAGCCGTTAAAAACCAGCGAGAAACTTATAGCGAGTCTATATCACATATATAGATCCGATACGCTCATGATTTTTCTTTGTGTTTTCCTCATGAATTATTAATGAATTTTAGAAATATATATATATATATATATATATATATATATATATATATATATATATAATTATAATAAGAAAAATAGAAAATGCCTGCCCATGTTTATATATAGCTTGATGCAAACGTGAGAATGTTGTCTTACGGTATACACTGTAGACTAAATCCTTTAATAGGGAATGTAATGTGACTCTTACATCAGTGCTCAGTTTGCTCCACACTTCAAGTTCTTCATTGGGTATTATCCCATCAAGAATAAAAACAGAGATTTGTGCCCATGATTTGATGCAATCATGATACAAAACTACTTGACAGTCGTCGAGGAAAGGCAGAGAAATCAAATGATTCAATTTTTGCTTTAACTTTTTTCTTATCAGCAGCAGATAGACCTTTCATTGTTTTACCAACGAGATACTGGATTACTGGACTGGACCAAGCAGAATTGTGTGCAAGATTTCCACTGGTGTTTGTCTAATGAAAACATGAAAGGTAAAAAGCAATGCAAATGTGACAGTACAATTTGTTGTCATCCAGCTGACAGGTGCTTTGCAAAATTGATCTTCCATTGTAAACTTAAATTATTACACAAAACACAAAGTCCTACTGTGAGAAATTTGTCAAACAGAATCTACTTCCGCGATTGCCTTTAATCAGTTTCGTATGCATTTACATGTACAAGTGCCAGGTGTGACAACAGTCTTTTACAACTGCCGACGTGCTTGCCGAAGCAATCTACAGTGATTTCATTATGTTCCTCATCAGAAAGACTTATTACAAATTATCGAAAGACTCCGGCAATTAGTTTGCCGAGGCAAAAACAGTTGAATTACGAGGACTGGTAACTAAAACTAACTAAAACTTACTCTTTAGCTTGGAAAAATCGTAGCCTATCAAATTGTCCACCCCGTTCTGTAATGCCAGTGTTTGTTCTGACTCTGGATTTCTCCCTTTCAGTTCTTAAATTAAAGAAAAAGAGTGTTAAATCAGAGAAACTTTTTAAAGACACAAAAAGGTACAGTACACATGACACATTGTTGTATTTCATTCATTTCAATCACACAATTTTTTGTTTGTTTGTCTGGTTAATAAGGATGTGGTTTAAGATGGTACAGTATGAGTATGTACCATTGCCTTCATGCACATACAAACCTCAGCACCAAAAGTAATAACTGTGCATTTACATGAAATTAAATTAAAGTTTGTTACGTTATTACTTACACTGCATTGTTGATTTGAATAAGTGCATCATCTATGGTTTCTTGTGTGTGCATATTGCCAATAGTTGTGGCTGTTTCTTTAGTTGCCTGTTGTAAACCGGAAAATTATGAAAATCTACTGTATATAAAAATTATAGTTTTATGATACTCATCACAGAATTACGTGCTTTTTCGTTTATTTAGCTATCGAAGACTGTCAACTGACCAAGAGTTAATGAGATTTAATTTTGTTAAATTGTAGGCCCTATAGTGTAGCGTAATTTAAGTTTCAGTTGTTGTGGAAACCGAAAAAGTATAAACCAAAGAGTCTCTGGGTAGACTAAAGTGCATTTTCGTTGATTATTCCGGCCGAAAGTTGACAAAGTTCAACCGTAATTGCTTTTTTCAACAATTCCTTCATTTTAAAGCTAGGATTCGTATATCATAAGTCTTCAATGGCCTTCAAAATCTTCGGATATAGCCATGGCTATTAACAATGGTAGTTAAAGTTACGTTACACCATAGAAATTTAAGAATACTAAAAAAAATTTTTTGGCGTAATTAGCTGGGTTTTGAAAAGTTTATTTTACAAAATTCATTAAGATATTAAGCGATGAAAATTGCAAGCAGCTCTGTTTTCCCGCTTGTTTTTTCAGCTTTAAATTTCAGCTTTAAATTTCAGCTAAACTGCCGTATTCAAAGACGTTTGTTGAACACGGGTTTTGGCCGATATTTTTCAAATTTTCACAATGTATCGGAGACAATAGGAGCTTCAAAAGTGTGTGCGGTAGCTATACGATTTTTTTTTTCAGTTCTCAGTAATCGACTACGATTCATGGTATCCACGCAACTTAACTGAGGTTGCAAAAGAATGCCTTATATCTCAAAAATAACCAAAAAAAAACAAACCCATACCTACCGCACACACTTTTGTAGAACAGCTAGTTGAGTTTTGATTTGATTGAAACTGTAGTTCAACAAAAGTCGCGGCGCAAAGCGAATGCGCTCTCAGAATTTTCTCAAAACAAAACAAGTTTGAATACTTTTCAAAATTGTAAACCACTGTCCAATCGGCTACAATCGTTTTGCTATAAACTGTAAAAATTTGAATTTGATTGCTTTTAAACTCAACGCGCAGTTGCATTTTTCGCAAAGCACTACAGGATCTTGCAGGCCCTACAGGATGATGCAATGAGGGCCTGTGGAGGAGGCAGGGTCTTATGACTGCCTCCTCCACAGGCCCTATTGCATCATGGACAGGTCACACACGCCGAATTTAGGGCCTGCAAGATCCTGTAAAAAATTTGGCAAAACTTGGCACGGAATAAATGTGCATAATTAACTACCATTGTTAATAGCCATGGCTATATACGAAGATTTTGAAGGCCATTGAAAACTTATGACATACGAATCCTAGCTTTAAAATGCAGGAATTGTTGAAGAAAGCAATTACGGTTGAACTTTGTCAACGTTCGGCCGGAATAATCAACGAAAATACACTTTAGTCTACCCAGAGACTCTTTGGTTTATACTTTTTCGGTCTCCACAACAACTGAAACTTGAATTACGCTACACTATAGCCTACAATTTAACAAAATTAAATCTCATTAACTCTTGGTCAGTTGACAGTCTTCGATAGCTAAATAAACCAAAAAACAATACGAAAAACCTGTTACTTTCCTGACCGTCGAATTTGCTTTTGTTCGGCAGATATTTTCCCCTTCAATTCCTTTTTGTCGCTAAAAATATTATTGGCAGAAGGTCGGTAATTCTAAAACAGATTGGTTTCTTCATTGTCACGATCTGTAAGAAAGTTTAGACCGAATTTCCTGGTGGGTCACAGTGTTTAAAGAACTTGGACGTACGTTTGTCGAACAGCGGCCGGAAACAATTTGCAGGCCCTCTCAAAACTATCGCCTCCAGGGCCTAGTCTCGCTGTGCATAATGGGATCAGTCACCATTTTGTTTACATGATCTGGCAGGCCCTCTCAACAGCGTGACCTGTCCATGATGCAATAGGGCCTGTGGAGGAGGCAGGGTTTTATGACCGCGCGCGAGCTGGTTGCGAATGGGGGGAAAATTACTGATCATCGTGAAATATGACGTCAGCGCCCGTAAAAAAGCCCAAGAATTAACGCAAATTTTTTGCGATTCCTTTGGTGAAATTTTTTAAAAGTTTGGACAGTTCAAGAGGAAGCTCTTTCCTTTGTGATTCTCTTTTAAAAAATTCTATGCAACAAATTTTGCTCAATGTTAAAAAACATTAAATTTGGTAATATTTACAAAACCATCCGAACAACCCCACATTTATTTTTCAGTAAAGCGTTTCTCGAAGCAATTCCCATAAGACTGCGAAGTTTGAAAACATTTCACCGAAGAAAACTCGAGAAATGCAGAAAAAAGGTGAACAATACCAAAAAAATCCTTTATTTTTTTGGACTCGTTTTCGCCATAGCAACGATCTTCATAAGGTAACTAACGGCGCGAAATTAATTGCGAGGCATGTTACTAATCTTACTGAAAAGTTTCATGAACATAAGTCACAGAAGAAGGGAACTGGGCTTCCATAAGTATTTTAGTCAAACATAGTTATGTATCATATAAAAACCCTAGGGAGCCACCTTAATGTAGTTGGTAAGATATAGGCTTTATTTCATTCCTTGTGAAGCACTTGTTCGTTTCCGTATCCTGTGTAAAAATAGAAATTCGACTGTTTTTGGGGTGGTTCTTGACTTTTCGTAAACAAAATTTTCTGTATATGGCCGTAGGGTGGGAGGGTGGAACTGACGTCCAAAAATGGCTCATGTCCGCTTTTGCCTTACTGTTTGATTGTATAGTCAGCTTTCCAAGGTATATACAGGGTGAATCAAAAAAAACTGATGCCTTTCATATTCAAATTAGCCGCATAGCGGCTGTAATTTGACAGAAGTTCCCTAAATATCTCATGGGTATACGAAGCATATCAAATAAGTGAACCCTAAATATCTCATGGGTATACGAAGCATATCAAATAAGTGAATATCAAATAAGTGAACCTTAAATATCTCATGGGTATACGAAGCATATCAAATAAGTGAATATCAAATAAGTGAACCTTATTTGATATGCTTCGTATACCCATGAGATATTTAGGGTTCACTTATTTGATATGCTTCGTATACCCATGAGATATTTAGGGAACTTCTGTCAAATTACAGCCGCTATGCGGCTAATTTGAATATGAAAGGCATCAGTTTTTTTTGATTCACCCTGTACAGTGTGTATAAAAAAAACGGAATCCTTAGAAAATTAATTTTTTTAAAACAACCTATTGTAGTAGTTTGAAAGCCCTAAAAGCGCTGCGTTATAAATTAATCAGCACATAAGTTAAACAGGAAGAGAAAAAGCTTTTAAATACTTTCACCATGCATACACTTCAAGTTATCTTAATTTCCCAGGTGTATAAGACCATGTTTTTTACGCATCCGTGGCTCAGAGGTGTTTAGGGCTTTCAAACTACTGCAATAGGTTTTTTGAACAGAATACTAATTCATTTTCTAAGGGTTCCGGGTTTTTTTTATACACACTATAGAATTCACTGATGACACCTACCACTTTAGCTAATTAATGTTCTACAGTGTGTATCAAAAAAATTCGAACCCTTAGAAAATGAATTAGTATTCTTTTCAAACAACCTATTGTAGTAGTTTGAAAGCCCTAAAAGCGCTGCGTTATAAATTAATCAGCACATAAGTTAAACGAAGCGGAAAAGCTTTTAAATACTTTCACCATGCATACACTTCAAGTTATCTTAATTTCTCGGGTGTATAAGACCATGTGTTTTACGCATCTGTGGGTTCAGCGAAGTGCTTAGGGCTTTCAAACTACTACAATAAGAAAAGAATGCTAATTCATTTTCTAAGGGTTCGAATTTTTTTGATACACACTGTATATCCATGCATTAACTCAAAATCTTCTAGTGTATCCATGGGATACCTAATAAACATGATTATTATAGTTCACAATTAGTAAACATTGTCAAGATGTCAAATAAAAGCATAGTCAACATGTATTGTAAGAACAACTGGTGGCAGACATTTTGCCGCCGAACATTTTATCGAAAGACAATTTGAACAATTGACAATATCACAATGGGCATTTTTCTAACATGCATGGTCGCTATTGTGACAATATGATGTTTTGACAAATAAACTATCAGCTGTCCCACATTTTGCAGTTTTACTCACGATCAAGTTTTTCTTGATAAGTTTCTTGGTAGCTTTACTTACAGGTATATGACGAACAAGTTTCTTTTTTTACAATTTTTATTTCACTTTTATTTGTGTAAAACTATAGATACATTTTCCTTGTTGACTAAAAATCAGTTGCATCACCTATATTATAATTTTACCTTCACATCATTTACAAATGGTAGTGTTTTTCCACCGATAGCTTTTCTTAGACTTTTGTACTCGGGTGCTAGCTGTTACCGTTGACAATATCGGTGGCGTCACATCTGGATTACGTATAACTCCTTTATACAAATAATTATAATAAAGTTGTTTATACATCGTTGTAATATTACTTGATAGGAAGCTAACTGACGCCAAAAACAGGTCTTTGTTTAAAACAACAAATGTAAAAATATAATAGAACCCGCAGGCTGCACCAAATGACATTTGACATAAGTACTGGTCGACGACGGACTGTAATCTTGGCTCAATACAGCAAGCTACGCAAAAGGAAAAAGAAAACTTATTCTACGCTAGCAACATTTAGTGGAAAAGTGCACGTATATTTATTATTGTGAGTACCTTTGACTTTTATATTAAAATCATTGTCTTAACTTGTCTTTACTATATACGTAGATTAATCAATGTGAGTATATATTTTAAATTGTATATTTTGATCATTGTGTATCTTAACATGTCTTTATACAGTAAATCTATATTAACAGTCTGAGTAACTCTAAGTTACATTGGTTATTGCTACTTGTCTTTAGTATACGTATATATTGACAGTTGGAGTAACTAAAGTGCAATATCTAGATATTGTCCTGTTGACCAGGGCAATATCTACAGTGTGTAGCAAAAAAACCTGAACCCTTAGAAAACAACTTATTGTAGTAGTTTGAAAGCCCTAAAAGCGCTCCGTTATAAATTAATCAGCACAATGAGTTAAACGAAGCGAAAAAGCTTTTAAATACTTTCACCATGCATACACTTCAAGTTATCTTAATTTCCCAGGTGTATAAGACGGTGTGTTTTACGCATCTGTGGGCGCATCAGTGGGTACGCATCAAGTGCTTAGGGCTTTCAAACTACTACAATAGGTTGTTTTCTAAGGGTTCCGGTTTTTTTGATACACACTGTATATACAGCGCCTTAAATTTTTAATTATTGGTTCCCTTGGGGTATATCGTAGATAGCTCTAGAAAGAACAAAGAAAACTGACTCTCAAATATATTAAATAAATAAGAGTAGGGCTACGTCCACACGTGTATACGTTTTCGTAGCGTTTTCATATTGTTTCAGGTAAGTAGACCATTGTTTTCTATTCCCTTGAGGACGGAGAACAATATGAAAACGCTACGAAAACGTATACGTTTCGACGTAGCCTTAATTACCGAGACCCGAGGCGTTTATTTAATTAACTGACTTAGTTACCGCCTTCTCGGTAATTACAACAGCTTCAGGCGATTCGCGCCCACCTTCTTGGCGCCATAGCCTCCTCCGCAGGCATCTCAAATCAGAAACCGCAGGCTCAAGCCCCCGCGCGCGAGAGAGACCAGAGGCAGAGAGTTGCCTGCGGAAGAGGCTATTGGCGCCGGTAGTTTATTTTATCTTATTAGATTTAGCCAATAGGACACAACATAACTAAAATGAAATTATTACAGTGGCAAATAATACATGGCAGGGTCACCGCAACAGCCGAAGCCAATTACTGCGGGCCCAAGTACAAATAACAAATGAAAAAAAATCATAAAAATTATAAAAATGACATACAGCAAGTAATAGGACGAGTAAGCGGTTGTGCACAGTTACACTTCAGGCAGATCGTCTGAAAGGTACGCGGGTTACCAGGGTTATAAGTTACTAAGGATGCTTTATAATAGTTGTATATAACTAATTGAAATGATTGAATTAGGAGGGGAGCCGAGGGGGTGTAAAAAATAATAAAAATTGAATTAGGAGAGGGAGAGAGAAATACATCAAGGCGTGTTCGGCCATATAG
This sequence comes from Paragorgia papillata, assembly GCA_035771165.1. Classification (NCBI taxonomy): domain Eukaryota; kingdom Metazoa; phylum Cnidaria; class Anthozoa; order Scleralcyonacea; family Coralliidae; genus Paragorgia; species Paragorgia papillata. The sequence goes on from JAWNZC010000132.1 coordinate 3,101,363, forward strand.
GTGGCTTCACTTCTCTTGTATATTGACCTGAAGAAGGGGTCTATTGTTAACGGCACATAGGATTTAGAAACCACGTCTAAAACACTAACGAGGATTTGAAATAGCTTCTCACACATCATTAGATATTCATTGCAATGAGGGCAATCACAACAGACTGGTCGTCAAGCGCTCAGTGCAGAGACAGGGAAAAATTTTGTTTTAAAACAACCAGGAGTTTTGGTTCGCAAGACGTTGGATTTATTGGATAACATACATTAGATTATGTTGAACAGCAGGATCAATTCAGCCAGGACTGATATTGAGCAGAGAAAATATAGATGACAATTGGAATAATGTAGAACTTTACAAACTAAAGAAGGCAGAAGATGTTAATGGCCGATACCGGAGAAAACAAAGCGTGAGGTGACTGTCTTGTATACTTTTATGGACGTTTAAACTTCATTACTTCAATCAGTCTGCTGTCTGCAAGCAATATCACTGTTTTAGCGCTTTTCGTAGGTTTCTGTCTGTCGTCGAATAAAGGTTTCTGTTTGTCGTCGAATAACTTAAATTGCACCAACTTAAATTTGGTTTCTTGTTAGTCTATTGTACTTGTAGTATATGTATCGCATGTAGTCGCTTATATTGTGAAGCGCTGTTAGGTAAAAGAATCTGATGTATTTGGAACTGGTTTTTATAGCGACAAAAAACTGTATTGGGAAATGATTTCTAAATACAGCGTACTGTATTTAGAAATGTTTTCTAAATACAGTTTACTGTATTTAGAAAACATTTCTAAATACAGTATTGAAATTTTAAATTAACATATGTATTGTTTTCCCCTCAATTTCCCTCATCTTCTAAGCCCTGCCCACTTGAATTAATTAGGTCTCTGGTTTAGACTGGGTTTCTAGGTAAGTACATGTGACGTAAATCAAGCAACCAGATTGGCCGAAATGCTATGAATATCTAATGATGTGTGAGAATAAAACATCAAGGTTTTATCAAAGTTAATAGGCACTAGTGCCTCAAGTTGAGCTTTTTCTGACTGTAAATGATCTTATTTAACCTTTTCTACGACTCTTAAACAAAGTGTTCATCATTTACACTTAGAATTTGATAAGTAAGTAAAAATATTCGCGTCCGATCTTTATGGGCATCTACAATGGCTCGCCTTCGGCTCGTCATTGTAAATGCCCATAAATATCGGCCGCTCATATTTTAACTATCGGCCATATAGATGGCTTCACTTCTCTTGTATAATTGACCTGAAGAAGGGGGTAGACCCCGAAACGTTGTGAATTGAAGATTACATAAAGCTACTCTTCAAATTATATATATATATATATATATATATATATATATATATATATATAATACATGAGGAAAACACAAAGAAAAATCATGAGCGTATCGGATCTATATATGTGATATAGACTCGCTCTAAGTTTCTCGCTGGTTTTTAACGGCTGAGATAAGCTTAATTTTCAAAATTACTACGCCAATGAACGTATGAAGTGATTCTTTTTAGAAGCCATTTAAAAACCTTGCAGTACGGGCTTTATCGGCTCTAAAACACTCGGCTATCGCCTCGTGTTTTATATCCGATAAAGCCCTCCTGCGCGGTTTATAAATAGTACATATATATATATATATATATATATATACAGATCTCTCAACGAATCTGAATTAGTGAACTGCATGGTACGAGATCTTAATTTTATCTCTCTTACTTTAAGCTTTGAAGATGACAACTGCAACTGCATCAGCTAAATTTAAACGTTACCCAAACTTAAAGTTCCAAGGATGTTTTGTTTTCTTCTATCTCGTTCTTTTACAAGTCACAGTTGCCAAAAACACTTCTGCAACAGATGACGTACTTACGGCAAAAGGTCTGTTTTATAATGATCATATGCTAATTTAGATTTTAAGTGAGGCATTGGTGGCACAAGCCGTTAGCGCACAGCCTCTCATCACTAAAGCTAAGCCCGGTCAAATGGGTTAGTACTCGCATGGGTCACAACTAACACTACATGGCCACCACGACGACGATTACCACCACCGTCACTAATAAGAATATCTCCACCACGACCACAACCACCACGGCCACCACTACAACAACGACTACCACCAAAACCACTACCATGGCAACCAGTAAAACGACGACCACCACAACAAACAGCACTACCACGACCAGCACCACCCCGACCTGGCACCGCCACGACCAGCACCACCACGACTACCACCACTACGACTACCACCACCACAACGACCACTACCGCAACCACAATCACCACTACAACCACGACCACCACGATGATCACCACTACAACCACCAAGACGATGACCCCCACCAGGAACACCACCGCCACGACTACCACAACTACCATCACCACCACCACCATGAGACCATGACCACAACTACTACAACTAACACTACCACCACTACCACCACCACAACAACGAAGACAACCACCATGACCACCATGACTACCACCGTGACCACCACCACCACCACCACGATCATCACAACCAACACCACGACAACGACCACTAACACCACAATGACCATCCCCATCACCACGATCACCACCACTACCACCGCGACGAAAACCACAATCATGACCACCACGACAATCACCACCACCACCACCACCACCACCACCACCACCACCACCACGACCACTACAACCACACACATGACCACAACCACGACCATCACCACGCACCACAACCACCACGTTTACCACTACAACAACTACAACGAGCACCACCACTACCACCACCACCACCACGACCCCATGACCACCATCGCTACAACTAACACTACCACAACTACTACCACAACGAAGACGACCACAATAATGACCGCCAACATGACCACCACCACCATGACAACCAACACCACCAAGACCAACACCACGATAACGACCACTACCACCACAATGACAACCCCAATCACCACGACCATCACCACTACAACTACACCCATGACCACAGCCACGAGCACCAGCACGTACCAGGATCACATCCACCACCACCACGACAACATCCACCACGACCACCACCATAACAACAACAACCACGACCATGACTACCACCACCATGGTCATCACAACACCTTGACGAGCACCACTATAACTATCTCGACAACCACCACTACGACCACACCAATGACACAACAGCCAGCACCACAACCAGCACCACGGCAACCATGATTACCACCACCACGACCACCTCTACCAAGACAATCTCCACGACGACCACACCCATGACCACCACCGCTACCATGACAACCACTACAACGACGACCACCACAAAACCAGCACTACCACGACCAGCACCACCACGACCAGCACCACCACGACCAGCACCATCCCGATCAGCACCACCACGACGGTCACCACCACACAAATAACCACGACAACAACCACTACCACGACCACAACCACGACAACCACCACGATGACCACCACGACGGTCACCACCACACCAACAACCACGACAACAACCACTACCACAATCACAACCACCACGATGACCACCACAACTACCATCACCACGACCATGAGACCATGATCACCACCACTACAACTAACAATACCACTACTACCACCACCTGAACGAAGGCAACCACAACCATGACCACCACCACCATGACCACCACGACCACCACGACCAACACCAAGAAAATGACCACTACCAGCACAATGGTCACCCCATCACCACAACGACCAGCACTACCACGACGACAACCACAACCATGACCACCATGACTACACCACTATCACGAATACCACCACGACTACCACAACCACACCATGATCAGCCAAACAACCATGATCACTATCAGGACCATCACCACCACCACCAGAAGCAGCACTATGACCACCACCACCATCATCACAACAGCTATCAAAAATACATACCATGCACTGTAAAATCTTAATTCTGGAACTTAAAAGTTCTTATTCCCTATCTCAACATGTTTCTTTCTAATATAAATCATCTATTGCAGTCTAAATTATTGTGTACAGTCTTTATAAAGTCTATTCTTAAAAAGCTATTTTATAATATAACGAAAAAGAACATACATGCCTCTAGTTCTTGTAGAAAAAGTAATGGTGCTGCTATTTGGATAACCCAAAAGGAATACTTCCCTAGATTAAACATAGTGTCTTAAAAACAATAACAATGCCATCTTGTGCAACTGTACGCTATTACGGAAGTGATGGGCTTCTTACAATCTCTGATTAGAAACCTTTAAACAACATACAGATCTACTTGATATACATCCCTACCCCGATTGTATTATTTTTAAAATATTGAGTTTAGAGTTCAAATCAGTTTATCCTACCTTTTTGTTTTCTGACTTGGAGTATATACCCGTTTATATTAAGATTTTTGATATTTAGATCTTGGATTAGGGTTTAGCGATTAACAAGGATATATTTGGCAAGGGCTTTAATTTGAACTATAATTCGTTTGCTCTATTATTTTATAGTTCAAGTAAACGTTGCTATAAAATGGAACTTCTTAAAGAAAATGTAAGTATGTTCTTTAGGCATTTTTTGACGCTACTCAATAGCATGAAAAGTCTTGAAAATAACTTAAAAAGTCAACAAGTCAGTGTTCATGATCAAACGTTTCGATACTCCAATCTAGTGTCGTTCACCAGGGCTGAAGGTTGTAAAGACAGATCCCATATCTATTCTCTTAACCGCTAATAGCGCTAACTATTAACAAGATACAAATACGCATTTGGAAATAGACCTCTATGCATTATCGCAATTTATTGCAGCGTGCACGCTATTTGTATGATCTGATCTCTTTCCTTTACTTTCTTTCCCTTTTATTTCCTTTGCTGCTATCCTATTCTACCCTTGCATTTATTTTCCTTTTTTATCTTATTCTTTTTCATCTATCCTGTCCTATCCTAAGCTATCCTAACCTATCTTATCCTATCCTAACCTATCCTATCCTAACCTATTTTAACCTATCCTATCCTAACCTGTCCCATCCTAACCTATCTTATCCTATCCTACCCTAATCTATTCTATCCTATCCTATCCTAACCTATCCTATTTTAACCTATCCTATCCTAACCTGTCCTATCCTAACCTACCTATCCTAACCTAGCCTATCCTAGCCTAGCCTAACCTAGCCATCCTAACCTAGCCTATCCTAACCTAGCCTATCCTAACCTAGCCTATCCTAGCCTATCCTAACCTATCCTATCCTAACCTGTCCTATCCTAACCTAGCCTATCCTATTCTTGCATTTCCTTTTCTTTTCTTCTATCTTTTTCGTTCCGTTCCCTTCCTTCATTATAAACTTCAAAACAAAGCAAAGTTGTTGACGGCGTTGCATCTGACTTTTAGATGTGCAAATCTTTACAGCGATGCAGTAAACGTACTTTACTGGATTGAGTACAGTATATTATATACAAGCTTGTTACATATGGAGATCTACTACAGTATAACAATATAATTAAAATTTATTGATTCTCCATCTTAAAGGAATGTGTATGACAAGATGAATCTTGCGATCTCTTTGACAAAAAAACGACGCGAAAGAAGGCAACAATCACCAGGATTATACAGATAGCGAGATTGTAAACTATTCAGTTGCCCTTGAGGTATAAATATATTACATAATATAATTTATATATAATAATTCTTCAGTTTCTCTTCACGTAAATATGGCTGTAAAATTTAAGATATAAGTGTGCGTGATTTAATAACGTCATAAAATGATGAATATTACTCTCATATCTTCCAATCCGGCATGATCCTCCTAAAAAATGCGAATACAAATGCTCTCCCTCTATAGGCATCTGGACCTTACGAAATATATTAAGATTACCCTTATAGGTAATATAATAGACTTCTTTTGAAAAAAAAGACGTTATACTCGTCACATAAATCCTTTAAGATAAAATAAGTATCATACTTTTGTACGAGTTTATTCAGTCTTTCATTGGTCATGACTATATCTTTTAACCCTTTTCTTTGCATAAGAAACTAGAGATAGCTCTTGTTCCGCATTGCCAGAAAACTAAGCAGATTTGTACTTTTTTTTCAGAGACTACGGCTCATGAAATATCTTTTACCCAAACGCACTGAAAGGAACCAGAAGAGATCGGCTAAAACTAACATTAAAAAGCTCGATATTGATGCTAAGCTATTGAAAGATATCAATCCAATGAATATCGATGAAGAGGTTAGTCTCTATATAGCTACATTTTTGGCAAACTGAGTTGGACACAACACACACTCTGATCCGGCTACGACGGTTAGTTAAAATCGTCTGGCGTTAGACAGAGTGAAATAACAAAATGTCTGTTGCTGCCCTGGCTTAAGCCAGGATTAAGTTGATGCCTTCTTAGTCCATTGCTGCCCGAATAAGCTTGCTGGAATCGTCTGACGTTAAACAGAATAAAATAAATGGAAAAAATACTGAAGTCGAGCTCTGTAGCTTAGATAAAGGAGCACGGGCGATGTGTGCTGTTACCGCGCTGCCGCTCACCACTGCGGTATAACGCTAAGTCCAAAGCTAAGCTCGGTTATACGGGGTTAGTACTTGGATGGACGAGTGCCTAGAAATGACTCCGTTGTCGAGCTTCGAACTCATGCGAGTAGATTTGTAGTTGATCTCTCATGTGCTTCGAGACTTTCCCGCTGGGTTCTAAGGTTTTCCTCCCTCCGTAAAATCAACACCTATACTTCTTGGGAGGTGAATTCATGGACCGAGCTGGCCCGGTTAGCCGGAATGGGTTCTAATTGCGATAACATGGAGCCGGGTAGCCCGGTATGTCGGTGTCCCAGTAAATGTGTCCCCCCCAAAATATGTCCCCCCCCGGGACACATATCCTAGGAAATATGTCCCCCCTTCGGAAATTCGGCCCCCCCTCAGAATGATTCTTTACAGGATAATTGATATACGTGTAATGTGGCCAAAACTTTTTAAAAGTAAAAAATATATATTTCTGAATGATAAATTATAACAGCTAAATATATATTTAGATAAGAAACTCTTTTTTGCTTTCTAAAGAGCGTGTTGGCTCGAGGTTAATGAAAGGCTCCGCGTGAAACGTCAGTATTTCGTTGTCGAAATTCTCGGCAGCTCAGCATTTTCTTGCTTTGTTATTAATATAATAGTGTAGTTTGCCGTTTTTCAAAAAACGGTATATACGGAAGTATTTATTATGCATGGTATTCATGATTCGCAAACGCAGTAGACGCCTTTTTTCAATGAGCGATGACTCTCAAAAGCGCCATCCGTATTGGTCATACTGGTGTAGAAGCGGGGAGATAACTTTTAGCTAACTAAACACTAATTTGCGGGGTAACACTGGCACAGGTAATTAAGATACGTTGTAGGTGAAGTGCCACACACTCCCCGCGTATTAATTACCCCTCTCAATATATATTTCAAATATATATTTAGCTGTTATAATTTATCATTCAGAAATATATATTTTTTTACTTTTAAAACGTTTTGTCCACATTACATGTATATCAATTATCCCGTAAGGAATCATTCTGAGGGGGGGGGGGCAAATTTCCGAAGGGGGGGACATATTTCCTAGGAAATCTGTCCCGGGGGGGACACATTTTTTTTTGGGGGGACACATTTCCTGTGACCCCGGGATGAGTTGACGTGGATGATTGCAGCCCAAAATTCACAATTTTCGAATAAATAAGAGAAAAGTTACGTTAGTTTTACTTCAGTTTTCCACTATTTAGTTTATTATTTTAGTCGATGGAATCTTTTATAAGCCCATCATTTATAAAAAGATTGTTATTGTCTTAGCTAACCGCGAAAGCGCCTTCACGAAGACTAATTAATTTATTTAGGTCTTCGCTATCATCACGAAACACAAAAACAACGTTGCTTTTTTTCGCTTCCTTTCAGCCCTATTTATTCACACAGTCAACTAAACAAGCACGTATCGGAACGAGTTAAACAGTTTTTCAGCCAGTTTCTCCGGGGACGAAACCATTACATTGATATTTTCATCTCAGTTATTACCGGGCTAGCCCGGTGTGTCGTATGGCGACTACCTGGGGTGCCAATAAAATGCCATTGACTTGGCCACGTTGATCTGCGTCCTTCGCAATTCAGTCACTGGCTGCAAGTAAGGATGATTAGCCCCCAGTTCTCTCCTTTAAATTTTAATTGTATGCAACCTAATTTCCTCTTCAATGTGATTGAGCAAGCATGTTGTAAGTTGATATAATCTGAGAACAACTTTAGTACATTTATAAACATTTTTTTACATGGCACGTTATTCATAATTAAATATTGTTGTGTGGAGATTTAAAGTGATTCTGTGATTCACTTCTTTGTATTTTCCTAGAAAAATGAAAAGAAAAAATCAGCAATGGAATGGTCAATGGAAACTGTTACTTATGTTGTCTGTGCACTGTCCTTGGCTGGTATACTAGTGCTGTATATTGTGTACCTGTAAGGTTTCACCAATTGCGTTCTCTGTTATTGTTGTTGTTGATATTATTGCTAATTTTCGTTCTTTATATTAGTAATTATAATCAAAACAGATAACAAACTCCTGTAAAAATATTTCCAGGGTACATCTGCTAACAAACGATGGCCTTTCAAACGTCACGTCACAAAACTGGTCTAATTTATCCAGCTCTTTACAAATGGCAATTATGGCTCTGGCTTTGCTCTTATTTCATGTACCAGTTGGAGGAGATGTTACTGGTATGTCAGCCTCAAAAGGAACTTATTTTCAAAACCAAGGACAAGGGCGTAAGTAAAAATATCTATATAAATATAATAAATATAATATAGAATAAGGGAGATGAAGACTTTGCATGGGAACGAGATGGCTACCAAGTTAAGAATTGTAGTAAAAAATGTGTAAGAAGGGGCTGAAGTTTTAGCACTAACTGTCTTTATTTGAATTGTGAGATGTCCAGTAATAGCAGAAAAAGGGACGAAAAACATACTTAAAATGCTGTAATTGAAAGATAAAACAATTTTATATGAATTACAGTATGGTCTATCAAATTTTCAGAATCTTTGCCAAAAATTTATAACAATTGCTGCATTGAAAATGTTAACATGTTTAAACGTTTTAATAGATGGATATTTAGTATTATTTATTTTCATTTTTCAAACTATGATTACCTTTTATTTCAGGGTATCTTCAAAGTTACGTCATCGACAGCTTGTCTCATATGTCATTGTTTCAATGCCAAATCCAGTGCGTCAATCGCCTCCCAAAATGCAGGTCCATAAACTACATTGAAAATGAAGACGGGTCGAGTATTTGCGAAATAAACAAGGAAAGCCAAAATTGTGCACTGCCTGGGGAATATATTTTAAGAGAAAAATCATTCTATTTGGAAACAGTGCCAGAAACTGATGATGAAGTGAGTATCTTTGCTGTCTATTTTAGTAATCTAGCCCACTTTTAGCTTGTTATCAGATAATAATAATTTTATACCAGCCTAGTCCCTGGCTCTTTCTCTTCGCTGTTTTAATATTTGCTAGCATAGGCGTAGTCAAACCTAGGTACCAGTCTCATCATATACGCGCGTGCATAAGAACGGCGGGACAAGGATGATTTTATACGTTTCTTAAGAATAAGAACACCAGCTTGCCACCTTTCACTTACTTATAGTTTAAACCATTGGAACAAGACTGACGTGTTAGTTAGCGTTAGTTGCACAATAAGAAATTAAAATGAAGAAAGAATTTAACACAATAGTAATCAGATTGCTGGAACGAGATATCGAACCCAAATGAATATATTCGAATAGGTGAGTTTCAGGGTGTTGCGCGCGCATCGTTTTGGAAAGGAATTGGCGGGCTCTTCTCTACAAAGTAAGCAATGGCAAACAGACTTGCTAGCGAGCCGCCAACAGCAGAATAACAATGTTAAATATCCAGAAACTGTATCTATACTTTGTTTATTTTAAATAGTACGTTAACTTTGAGGGGAGCTTTCCAGTTTTTTCGAAAAAATGAATAGCGCGCAACACCCTGAAACTCGCCTATTGACGCATCAGAATATGGATCGTCGGAATATGGATCAAGGCTTGCTTACAGGTGCGGTTTTTGCAGATCTACGAAAGGCGTTTGATACTGTGGACCATGAACTGCTTCTGGAAAAAATGTGTCTGTTCTTTATGGAATTGAATGAAGAGAGCTTGCTTGGTTTAAAGACTACTTGAATGAACGTAGTCAAGTTTAACATTTTGTTATATGCTGATGATGCTGTCATCTTTGTTGCACACAAGTATATTAAAGAAATAGAAAAAACATTTAATGATGAACTAAATGAAGTTAACAACTGGACCTTTTGGAACTTTCTTTTTATTAACAAAAGTAAGACGGAGTTTGTAATTTTTGGAACTGATGCTAGGCTTTCCAAAGTAAACGAAGTAACTTTATTCGTTGGTAGAAATAAATTAAAACGAGTCTATAAATTTAAATATTTAGGGATATACTTAGATGACAGCCTTACATGGAAAGATCATGTAAAACATATTTAGGTCGGCTGAGAAAGAATCTTACGACTCATGTCGCAAATGATCTTTATAAATCACTAATTCGGCCAATTTTTTACTACTGTGACAGTGTCTGGACCTGTTGTAATAAGAGTGATGTTGATAGATTAGAACGCATGCAGAAGCGTGCTCCAAAAATTATTTGTAAATTAGACTCTAGCGACCTTGCCATTCAGCAACGGAACCTGGAATGTCTAGAAGACCGTAGAAATAGTCATGTTTTAAAATTGGTAAAAAAGTGTCTAGCTAGGGAAGTGCCACAGTTTTTAATCAATTCTTTTAATTTTAATCGAGACGTCATCTCTAGAATCACTCGTAGAAGTGATTTTTTTACATTTTCCATCAGTAAGAACGGTAGCAGCCAAGAGGGACCGCGGAAACGATTTTTGTATTGGGGGGCTGTTCACAAAAGGGACTCTTCTAGTGGGATCCGGGGGCATGCCGCACGGAAATTTTTTAAATCTAGATTCTAGGAAATGCCATTTCCTGCATTTTGGGGGAAGAATTTACAGAATTCTGAAGGTCAGAAAACTCTCAAAAGACAACACTTTGTTTGTTTGTTCCCATTAATAGATTAAGATTTATATATAAGAGCAAACGAGAACAAACGCCAAACACAACATATTGTCAACAGTAACAGTACTCATTTCTGGTATGCTCCCTTGCTTTGTATTGTTGATATAATGTTCAAGTGCAGACCGCTGCGTGTGCTAGAGTGACTGATCCCCCCAGCCCCCCGGTTCCGCGGTCCCTGACCAGGAGGTCAGTATAGTGAGAGATTTTTTAGGAGCATTATAGTTCCTACTACTGCGCTTTCCACTCGAGTTTGGAACGGCTAACGTTTTGCCGTTAAGTTTAGTCGTTTGAAATTGTAGTTGTGACGTAATGCTAACCATGTTGTCAAGTCGTTGTCAAGGGCAAGGCACTGGCGTTAGTATGTAACGCCTTGGCAACGCCTTGACAACATCGTTCGCATTACGTCACGACTAAAAGTTTCAAACGACTAAATTTAACGGAAAAACTTTATTTTATCCGTTCCAAACTCAAAACCGCAGTATTTCTCACTATTTCTTAGAGAGCCTGTTCACATGAGGCATTAGGTACCTCGGGAGGAAGGGTTATCCCTATCACACGAGATATCTCGATGTTAGTTCATTTCGAAGTTTAAAAATGTAAACCGTTCACACGAGACCGAGATAATTCGTGGGATTAGGCCCAGAGTTAGCCCGCCTCCAAACTTTTGTATAATTACGCATGCGTAATTATGCATGCTTTTGCCCGGAATAACTCGGAGTGAAGTGCTCACATGAAGGGATAAATCGGTAGTTCCGTTTTATCATGTGAAACATGGTCAACTTTGACCCTAGTCGCCGAGTTATCCCTACCCCCCAAGATAACCCGGTTTCATGTGAACAGACCCTTATACTTTCTTATTACTTCTTCTTACTATACCTTTCACTATTCTATTTTGTTTATGATTTAACTTACCAATTTCTGTATATCTATAGTATAATCTATTTTATAGGATTATTATCTCATAAATGTAGTCTTCAGTGTAGTTTTTAGTAGTTTCTTTAAGAAATGGAAAATGGCCGCTCGTGTTCTATAATATATAACCTGATGCAAACATGAGAGGCAGTAAGTTGGAAGAATTCAAAAGTTGATGTGAACATAAGTATTTTCAAATTTTCTAAAACCTGAGTAAGTTTGAATGTCTGCATATGGTCGCAAATTGTAGTAGAAAGGTGAATTTGTGGTAACATTGCCTCGTTTTACCACAAATCAGTCGCGGTTCTATTATGATAATTAACTTGTTAGAAGCCTTCGATAATATACTAGCTAACATCGTATAAGCATAAGCTCAATTTGCGGAGTGGGGAAGACCAGAAAACCCGGTAAAGGAAAAATTCAAAGCGGAGAGAACTCTATTTAAGAACTATATCCCGTATAACTGGGCCTAACTTCTCTTCTTAATTATGTATAGTGACAAGACGTAGCGCACTAACAGTACACGTTACCAGTGCTTCGCCCGATTTATTCCCTGTTCTTCTGTTACAGGTTTGGTGTTCCACTTGTAGTTACAGTGGTGTTATTATGAAGACAAATGAACAACCTGGTTTTGCATGTTCATGCAAAGAAGGATTTTACGGGGAAAAAATGTCAGCACAAAGGTAAATACCATTCCAGTTTGTTATTTTCATTTTGGGTGAAAATTTAATAACCAGTATTAGAATGCAAAAAAGAAATACTTCTTAAAAGCAGCAGTGAGGAAAATATTTCTAAATTCTACTTGTAGCACGTTACATATTTCCGATCCTGTTTCTAATTCGGAATATTATACCGATAAATGTAACTATAATATACTGAAAGTTTAATTGGCTTTCAGATATAAATGCATGTTTAAATAATCTCTTGCTGCATATTTTCCTCTTGTTGTTGTTACATCTCAAGCTTAAAATATAAGAATATACAGGGCAAAATTACTTGCACTTGATTGGTTACTTGATCAGCAGTACTTGCATATGATTGGTCGCTTTGTTGCTTAGCAACAGTGCAGCGCCGGATTTAGGACAGGGCGGACTTGGCGGTCGCCCAGGCCCCCCCCCCCCCCACAAAATAATGTTTAAGGGGGGCCTCCACAAAAATGTCTTGAAAGTTGAGAAATAGGTGTTGAAATGAAAAAAATCTTGAGAGCCCAAAATATGAGTCAAAAACAAGACAAAAGATATATGGATGATATATAGGGTCACTTCTAAAAGTGTATGACAGATTGATGGATGGAGTTGACAAGTTGTTATTGTAAACCTGATTCAGTATGGGAATTGTGACTTCGAAGTTGTATTAGTTCGTAAAGCAAAATTATCTCGTTCAGAAATAGAATTGATATATTGTGCTGGTCAGTGACCGCCCAGGGGCCTCCACAGTCCAAAATCTGGCGCTGCAACAGTGAATCTCAGAGGACTGACTTTTTTCAACAAATCTGCAAGATTTTTCGGTCTGAAAATGCTTTATTGTTTACTTTAAACTAATTTAAACTATTGAAGGAGTGTAAACTATTAGTAAAAATAAATACACTAGAAAATTTACGAACTTTTGCCTGTGTTTAGAAAAAGAAAGCAACAGGCACAGCAACAGAGCGATGAAAATTGGAATGTTGCCTAGCACCGACCGTGATAAGCTGCATGTACTTCGACATTTTCTGGACATAACATAGCTCTTGAATAATTTTGCCCGCTATATTATTAACATATAATCGCACGAGTTCTCGTAAAATTAAGATTTAATTTCACTCGTGTTTTCAAAATCTTACAAATTACCCTCGTCGCTTCGCGACTCGGGCAATTTTGTAAAATTTTGAAAACACTCGTGAAATTAAACTTTAATTTTCCTCGGCCCTATGCGATTATCTATACAAATACCACTTTATTCATAATGTTTTACTAACAACAGCATCTCTTCACTCTCACACTCCTCGTGTCCAATTCCCCACTAGAGGGTGTATGTATTAATGGTAATACATTCACCCTCTAGTGACCCAGTGGAAGCAGTGGGTAGTGAACGACACTACAGTTGTGTATGTGTGTGTGTGTGTGTGTGTGTGTGTGTGTGCGTGTGTGTGTGTGTGTGTGTGTGTGTGTGCGTGTGTGTGTGTGTGTGTGTGTGTGTGTGTGTGTGTGCGCGTGTGTGTGTGTGTCTGTGTGTGTGTCTGTGTGTGTGTGTCTGTTTGTCTGGATATAAATAGTGTGCATAATTATATATACATATAATATGTACGTATCGATCGGAAAGATACATTTAGAGTGGTTGCTAATCGATAAACCGAAAGATATCTTAATATAGTACTGTATGTTTTAAACAATTTAGACGTGAACGAGTGCGCTACCAACCCCTGTCATGCAAATGCAACTTGTAAGAACACTATGGGATCTTTCTCATGTGCTTGTATTACTGGATTTATTGGCGATGGATTGAACTGTGCAGGTACGAATACATGCAGAAAAATCACATACTTGATATATCTAGATATGACTGTGATCAACTGAACTGGGTTTAGTCCATATGTAACCAATCTGAGAGGAACGTTACTCTAAAACTGTTGTAAGATTTAAGAAAACTCTTTAGCATAACTTTAGTTCTAAAACATGTCATTTTGTTTGTTGGAACAGTTTATATAGCAGCATGAGAGTCCTTCAAAAAGGTTTACTTTTTACATTAAATATATAAATGTATATAAAACCGCATCTAAATAGATATCTTAATATAGTACTGTATGTTTTAAAAAATTTAGACGTGAACGAGTGCGCTACCAACCCTTGTCATGCAAATGCAACTTGTAACAACACCATGGGATCTTTTTCATGTGCTTGTAATACTGGATTTATTGGCGATGGATTGAATTGTGCAGGTAGGAATACATGCAGAAAAATCACATATTTGATATAGATATGACTGTGATCAACTGGGTTTAGTTCATATGTAACCAAACTGAGAGGAACGTTACTCTAAAATTGTTGTAAGATTTAAGAAAACTCTTTAGCATAACTTTAGTTCTAAAAAATGTCATTTTGTTTGTTGGAACTGTTTCTATAGCAGCATGAGAGTCCTTCAAAAAGGTTTACTTTTTACATTAAATATATAAATGTATATATAACCGCATCTAAATAGATATCTTAATATTGTACTGTATGTTTTAAAAAATTTAGACGTGAACGAGTGCGCTACCAACCCTTGTCATGCAAATGCAACTTGTAACAACACCATGGGATCTTTCTCATGTGCTTGTAATACTGGATTTATTGGCGATGGATTGAACTGTGCAGGTACGAATACATTTGATATAGATAGGACTGGGTTTAGTCCAAATGAAAACATTGAGAAGATCGTTAATTACTCTAAAATTGTTGTAAGATCTATATTGTATAATAATAACATTTTAAATTTTTTTTTAAAAAACGGCTGTATATTCATCAAGAATAGAAAAAGCTGTAACTTTTTAGAAAAAAAAGTCCATGTACGGTGATTACTTTTCTCTGGCTAACTATGTATTGCCTTATACTTGCTATTCAGATGGGTCAGGTATCTTAAAAGAAAACCCCGAATTTCTTGAACGTACAAATTAAACAATGGCTTCCTGTCAAGACTCCTTGGTATCTTTGTTACGAAACACTGTTGTTACCAAAGAACCAAACACTGACGTTTCTATATCGAAAGGTCTAGCTTTATTAGGATAAATTGTCATTTTTCTATTATTTTTTATAAGTCTTGCCATATAATACTATATAATAATAAAGAAATAAACAAGTTAACAAGTTAACTGGACAATACATACCTATAAAGTTACTCGTACAGATACCAAGTTAAATCAGTAACATGAAAGGAGTGGAGAGAAGTTACGTGCGTGACGCAATATATAATTGTGTATTTTTAATATTCTAACTTTCTTAGACTTACAACGCTTTTTAGCCGATGATTCTTTGTCGGTTATCCTATTTGGAAAACCCACGTTTCGCCAAGAAATTGAGCAGTGGCTTCCTGTCAAGACTGGTTGGCATCTTTGTTACCGTGCTACAAAAGATGGTTGGGCAGCGTCTGACTTTCACTCAAATTGTAATAATAAAGGAGCCACTGTAACCATTGTTCGTGTTGGAATATACATCTTTGGAGGTTATAATGACCTCTCATGGACAGGTATGTAACTCTTACTTTGGTTATGTTTTTTTGAATGAAAATAGTTCACGTTCTTTAAAACTGAATGCAGCTTGCTAAAAAGGTTACCTCAAAAATGTTACTGAATACAAAAGCTTTCTCAAGATCTAGCTTTGGAAAACACAAGAAACTTAATATTTAGTTTGTTAGGACAGGCATTTTAGCAATTAATAAAAACCGGGAAAGGGACAGAATTTTGGCGTAATATCTCTAAAAGCTATTTTAAGTGTATTTCGCTAAAACCATTTATCTGCATGTCCCCTTGTTTTGTTTGTCTTCGAAATTTCTAAAGCATATCTCGGACATGTTTACTTTGTTTGGTTTCCAAGTTTCTTATTTTCAACATCGGGCGGCTCTTATGACCAGTAGCATCGTTTGCACCAACTTAAAGAAACTTACGTAATGAAACTTACGTATGAACATAAATGAACTTTCTCGTTTGTCGCTCTTAAAAAGCAGTTTGTCTGGAACCTTCATCATCTTTTGTTAGAATCTTATAGACGAGCAAGAGAAATCTCGTCTCCATAGCCAAGGCTCTCTGAGAACGAGAATGTATTTTCCGCTAGTCCTCTCTCGATTATTCTCTTCTGTGACGTCATCAAAATAAATTATCGAGAAAAAAGAGGACAGGGAACTAGTCTGATGTTTTTCTGTGCCCTAAACCTCCAACCAAACACCACTTTAATACAACTTATTTTACCGCACTTCCTCCGCGCTGAATCTTGAAAGATGTATTGTGACACCAATCAGAAATCAGACGCGAACCCACTGCCCTTGAAATGTTTACGAGAAAGTACGCTAAAGTGAGTGAAATCGCCGGATTTGCCATCGGTCTACTAGATCAGAAAATTATATTTTTTCAATATTTTTCAATTTGATATGCAAATGAGCTAATGCGAAAGACCACCTTAACAAAGTTATTGACTTTTAACAAACGGATTTATAGGCCACTCAGGCCTCGTTTACACTATTACGATACAGCAAGTCTTCCGCTCAAAAATCTCAACGTTTCTTTGTTGTGGTTACACTGTTCCGGAGTGGTTTGCCGTAGCGTAGTCACTACGCTTAGCACTCCGGACGCAAATCATGCCACGGTAAATAGGAGAACTACGCGTTGTTCGCTATAATGTAAACAGAGGTAAATTTCGCTACGGTATGCCTGCTTTATCCGGATCGGTTACCCTACCGTAATAGTGTAAACGTACCCTTAGGGGTCACGTGACGTCAGTCTTCTCTAAAATAGCACTTATTGATTTATAAAAAAGGAAAATGCGGGGGTGTTTAAAGTAAATTTTTGTTTAGTTTTCAAACTGTACATTTTATCAGGTCAAATGACAAATTTCTTTTAAAATCATCTTTTTACACTGAAACAACAAGAAACAAGTAACTTTGACATGTACACTGAAACATGTACACTTTTAGACATTGTTCATGTCAAGTTTCAGACGGAATTATAACGTTTCCAGTTATCTAAGTACATTCTATTTTTGGCCGCCATGTTGAATGAAAAAATTTGTGTCCTAGATGCTATAGTCAGGCAGGTAGGTGCATGAAAACTTACGGTAGCGTGGGACAATTATCAATGTTGTCGTAAATACCATAGTAGAAAGTCTAAATAACTTATTTCTGAATTGTTGGATCCAGGTGAAAAAGGAATGAGCCCGCGAGATTTCGGTCAACACAGCCAATATTTGTACTTCAAGTAGCCTTAATTAATTTTGTTAACCGAGGGGGCCCTTGGGATTTTCTGTATTGTGGTTTTATGGTGTTTTTTATACAATATTTCGGTAATTGCGCATTCGTACCCCCAAAAGACAAGTCTCCCACCCACCCTTCCTCCCTAACTTCGAACTGCCCGATTTCCTGATTTGAACAGTAAATGCTATAATACAACATACTTTGAATAAAATAATTGTTACCTTGATAACATATTGTGTTTAAGTTTTTGTATGTTTTCGTTTAAATTAGCGTATTGAAGAGTACCTCCCATAACCAACCCCTATAGCTCACCAGTCAATGCAGGATATTCATGCACCATTAGATGAATGACCAGAAGGGTTAATTAGTCAGTTTAATCACTGGACTCAAGAGTTATAACTGATACAGCAACATAATGGAATATTTAACAGGTCTAGTAGGCAGTTTAATTTAATAACCCTTTAATCACTGCAAATTTTAACAGTGTTTCAGTGATAGGCACAATATTATGTGAAAATACATCTAGGAGAGTTGCAGAAATCTGCGCGTTTGAGACTATTGCAATCCGATAAGTTTCCAAGAGAGTCAGATCTATATCTTAGCCTCCTTTGCAGACGTTCTCTTAAAATCTTAGGGTCGTACCGACGACTTGAAGAACGTCTGCGAAGAAGGCTAGTCTGGGTGATCATGTAACGCACGTCGACATATTGTCACGCGCCACAAGACCATTGGAGCGATTGCTAGCTTTCCCAGATGCTGTTGTTATCATTGTATAGCCAGCGCATACTTATTATTGGCGGCTGAACAGTCTAACTGAATACTTTGTTTTCCAGTTAATATGCGGTTCCCGCACAAGCAATTTTCTTGCATTAGCGCGCGACCGCCGCGACGCAACTTTTTTATCAAACTGTCGACGTTCTGGAGCACGGTATAGCGGCTAGATAAGGCAACAAACCTTGGCAAAAATATAATTTGTGACTATGTAGAGCACTAGGCTAAACAATATGAAAAATAGGTTTTGTACTCGTTTCTCAAAAGAAATCCACAAATGCTCTACGAACTAATTAGATTTTTCAGAACTTCTTGTGCATCTTTAACTGCTATCGCGTCGTCTTTGCAACCTCCACATGCGATTTTCACCCGTGTTTTATGTGCCATTTTTACAAGCCGCCGTGTACGTGCGATTTTTAAGGACCTTGCTTCTCGTGCAATTAGTAATAGACTGCATGCACGTCAGAGATTTTTACGGGTGGTGTTCAGTGTGCGATTTTTACGGACCGGTGCTCCACGCTTTAAAATTATTCCATCACTTGCAGTTGTGCATCCAAAAATCGTTCGTAGAGTTGCGGCTTCAACTGAGATGGAGCCGAAACATGTCTCACACCCAATTCATTACTTCCTGGAACAAAAAAGACTGGAGTTATACCTATTCTATTTGCAAAATTCACGCGCGCAAAGTTATGCTTTGTTATGCAAAGTTATGCTTGGTAGAAACGATATAGTTATAGTATCATTTTAACAATTTGCGCTAAAGTTGTCAATTTGAGTCGAGCAGCTACACGCAATCGACTTGAGCACTAAGCGATTGCAACGATTATATAAAAATAGAATATAGCTTTGAATGATTGTTCGGACTGTTCAGTTTTAATTTTAGGTCACTGCATAAAATATGGAGACGACTTTATACGAAAACCGAGCTTTGTGAATAAGCAGCAGAACGGCGCACTATTGTGAAGGGGACATTGGTACTCCGAACCGTAATACCGCCAAAAACTGAAATCGTAAAAAACCGCAGTAGCATAAAAAATTGAAGGAATACCAAAACTGCTTGAATGGATAAAACAAAATACCCCACCGAAGCTGCAAAATTACCGAAATACAGTATGAAAAACAGCATTGATACCGCAAGAGCAAAAATCCCAATGTCCCCCTCTATATTATAGGCACTTAAAACAGTTTATACACGAGATAGATGAAATTAAGTATGTTAAACAGTTAAATCAGTTGATGGACATAATTAATTTCACGTGATTGTTACTATTTTCGTAATATTTCTCAAAAAAACAACCCTTGTTTGACTGCGTGCATGCAAGCCAGCATTTTAGTTATACTACTTGAAGTCCTTTTGCCGCGCTGGTCAAAACACTGAGGGCTCACCTTTTTTTGGTAATATTTCTCTTCGAAATTTATTGACTACAATGCCTACGGAAAATGCTGTTGGATTAATGACTCAAGTAATTTCAGCATGTCCAACATTCAGAAATTGTTTAATTATGTTTTAAACTACAGTTCTACCATAAAATTGAACTCCCACATTACCGTAAATATTCACCTATTTTGGTACCTCTATAAAAACTTCCGCGCACCATGACACTAGTTGTAGTACAGACCTCACGCTCTGTCATTAACTAGTAAACATTGTATTTCTTTCTCGGGATGCTCCAAAGATCACAATAGAAAATACATGATTGATTTTTGAGTAAAAGGTGCCATATAATAAACTACTTAATAACTTCGATCGTTTGGTCTTTACTGTAAAGTATCACACCTCGGCGTTGAACGTATTAGCCTCGCTATCGCTCATTCTAGACAACAAGACCTCAGTTTCATATTTTAACGCAATGACCTCGCTCTCCATTAAGTAGTTTCTAATTTGGTATGAGAGTATTATTGTTCAACGTTTGGTTTGTAAAAATATTTCAATAATCTAAAGTGGCTCACCCTATTTTTAGCAATCCTTACAGAAACCTAAAATTGTACAAAATTTTGTAATAACGGATATATATTATATAAAACATATAAGAGATACTAGAAACCTGCACAGAAGTACAGGTAATCAAAATTAAAGCGAGATTGAAGGGTATTACAAATGTGACATCTTGATTTCTGTTGGTCTGCGAGTAACCAAGTTTAGATTAATTTGTAAAAACTTGGTCTTAAAGATTTAAAAATCTTCCATAGTTGTTGGGTAACTCATATTTCATAATCGAATTAATGTACAGCTTTAATTTTGAAGTTTGCAGTTCAGAATTTCAACATAAGACAATCGAGGCTAAAAATAGCGTGACATAACCTCCTTTAATATTAGTATTTGAAAACAGTTTGCAACTATTTGTTATTTTCTTTTGTTTTTAGGATCAGGTGTTTATAAATCAAGCTCGAATGCGTTTCTTTTCTCTCTCCAAAATAAAGACAATTTGAAGCCATTTAAAGCTCCAGTCTACCGAAGTCAGTACGCAATTTACGACAGTTCTAGTTATGGACCCACCTTTGGAGGAGGTCGTGATCTCTACATCGCCAACAACGCTCACTCGTCAACAAGCTCTTCCACAGATTTTGGTTACACATACCAACCTCCATCTGGCTACAGCTATGACAGCAGCAACACCTATGCTCTCTTGGCTGGCAGTTATCGTTTCACTCCATCTGAAGTAGAAGTCTTTTACTTTGGTTAAACTGTCAACGTTCTTTTAAAGCATCACTAAAATTAAAGTAGAACATGCATAAGTTAATTAAACAAATAAAGTTTGACTTAAAACAAGAAAAGTTGAATAATCCGCACAATACTGCACACGTAAAAACGCGCAAGCTGTTACAGACCTGCAAGCAAGCTGTTAATACAAGACTGTTCCAACAGGCTGTCACCGTCATGTGTTCGCACTGGCTGTCCCAGGTTGTTGACAACAAGTTGTTGTCAGACTTGTTACAAGGCTGTTGTGACAGAGCTGTAACAGCTTGTTGTTAACAACTTGGTACAAGGCTGTTGAGAACGATGCCAGCTTGTTATAAAACATGGCGGATACGTGTAAATCCACGAGAAGCCCACTTTTCCCGCGTCCCGCGTGGTTATGATGGCGTGGGCAGAGGTTATTTTTCTCATTGTAATGACCGCTGACCACTATATATAACTTGACTGTTGGCGATTATTATTTGACGGCAATTGTTTTTCTCCAGCAAAAATGCAAAAAAAAAACACGGCAAAAACTAAAAATATCATGCTCTTCAATGGTTTTCAAACAAGGGATTCAGCAACCTTTTGGGACTTGTTAACAGTATAAATGTAAAATAAAGAGTTTTAAAGTTGTAATCCGTAATATAAATCGTGCACTTCAAAGCATGCAATTGTGTAAGCTGATAGTATGTGCAGTTTAGTTTTCTTCTAAAAAGCAGTAAACACTTATTTAATATCTATTATGCATTTCTTTTTGCACATATATTATAGATAAAAAATCCTTGTATAACAAAAGCAACAATTGTCCACTTTAATACCTCAATACAATCACATTTGCAACCGCTGTAAATATGTCAAAACATTAAAAGGTCACAAAACCAGAAGTCAGATATCCAATTATATGGTAAATTTCATACTGTGTTGCTTTTGGGCAGTGGTGTAGGAAGTTGATCTTGGAGGGGCACAGCTTCAAAAGGGCACTTTGTTCAGGGGGTAGGACTTCAAAAGCACACTTGAAACACTTGTTTTAATATAAAAAGGGCACTTCATGGCAAAGCGGGGGGGGGGCACATGCCCCATATTCCCCCCATTCCTACACCCCTGCTTTTGGGTGCACAAACAACTAGGCATCCCACCAGCTGAAGCATGAAAAGGGGATTTCTTTTCTGTGTAAGTGCACGTTTTATTGTTGTTTAATGCTAATTGCAGTTTACTTTACAAGCAAAATTGGTATTAAAGATAAAATTCATTCTATATTTGGCAAACGTTAATATAAAGACAAACAAATACTTCACAATATCAATTAGTATTCATATTGTAAGTCCTAGGATCTGAAACATTAACAGTTGAAATTATTATTTCAAGACCAAGGACTGGCAAAAACAGTACAAGTCTTCTGCCAAGAAAAATACATAATGAAACGGAATGCCATGAAACACAGAAAAGTGCTTGATGAGAATGCTGAACACATCAGGAAAATTACCACAGTGTTCTGGAATTGTCAATGCAATTGCAACCACCATTCTATCCACTTGCATTGGATCAGACATTTTTGAAACCTTAATTGGTAGTGCTGGGCGATACCAGGATTTTTATTTCGATACCGATTACTTGAAAATTGGTATTGGTCGATACCGATACCTATTTCGATACCAAAACAAGTACAAAATTTTCATTTTCGATACCAGAAGTGAGTACTATTAACGCTGGTATCAGTCACTTCTGATACTCTGCACAACAAGATAAAACTGTTTTTCGCTATATTCTCTTCAGTTTGGTGGGAATTTCAGTCAGCGGAAAAAAATATGAACTACTTTATGTAACCCAAATAAAGAGCTTCACGCTACCTACGGCTCAAACCACTATTTTTTAAATTTTATATCTGACTTGGTGTACTACCTTTTTATAGTTATTTCAGTGGTTTGTTAAATCTCTTCTTTAACAAAAATTTCGATTTCAAGAAAAAGTAAAGTTGTACATGTAGCCGAAAAAACAGGTACAAGTATCGAGCGATACCTGGTATCGCTGGTGTCGATACCAAGTACTCGGTATCGCCCAGCACTATTATAACTGGATAAGCACATGTATGCCTCTACAGCAACAAACAATCACATTGCTTCATTGGTTAAGTGTTGTTCCCAGTGTTACTCAAAGATCTGCATGCATCACTTGGCCAGAATTCATACAGCAAAGCTGCAATGGAAAAAAGGTTAGAAAACAATTATCAAAGCTAATTCTGTTTAGCTACAGTATCAATGATTAAGTCTACAAAGTACATGCTATATAATTATAAAGGCAACAACAATAGTTCATCCAGACTCAATACCATCAAATGTAATAACAATCATGTACTCGGTGTCGACCATAATTTTAGATTTTACCAATGCAAGACAATTGAATGGTCTTTACCTAATAGAGGATGGTGCATAGTATTTTCAGCCTGGGTTTAATAAATTATTTTTTTATTGATTTGCCCATATAAAGATCTAAATGTTAGAATTTCTGAATTGGGCTTTAAAATTCACACAGTGAGATACTCGGCAAAGCCAACAGCCAATTCAATATTATAAGGAAATGAAAACATGGCAACAAAATACTGATGCTTCGTCTTCGACCTCTTACCCAGTGTTTCCACTTTGCAGGAAATTTCCTGATTCTCAGGAAATCCTGACTTGAAAAGGAATGTTCAGGATGAGTTAAATCTCAGGAAAATCAGGAAATCTCAGAAAATCTAAGTAGATCGAGAACATTTTAACTTTTTAACGTGAACATTTAACTTTCTGTTGTTTGCAGTTCGCCTGCAGTGGCCTGGTTTCTACTCCCATCATTAGTGTCGGAGGGAGGGGTAGGGTAACAAATGGAACCACGGTGATTGTTGAGTTCGTAGGCTCTAATTCTACGCGTCCTTATGATTATAAAAATATGAATATGTATTTTACAATTGCTAAAAAGTTTTAAATAAAAGTTAAAACAAAAAGAATGTAAGCGCTATTGGACTATTTCATCATTTTTGTTAATTTCGTAATCATACAGCCTGCGAGCAGGCTCATTTGGCTCGATAATTGGGTCAAGGAATTCGAAGGAAATGTAATTAAAATATCAGGAAATATCAGGAAATTTCAAGACAACAAAACAGGAAATCTGGATTTCAGTTGTGGAAGCACTGCAAATTTGATTGGTTATTGGCACAACCTGTGCCAACAATCTTGGTCAGTGGTAGCCTGGTACCCTGGCCCAATCAAAGAATATGGGCCAGGTAACCACTAAAGACTTCTGCTTTCCTATTGGTTAAATTTTCGCGCGTTTTTATTGGCTATGAGTAAAACTGCAGTCGTCATAAGTGGATTTAGCCCTGATGACGCGAGATTGAGATTAGTGGTTACCTGGCCCATATTCTTTGATTGGGCCAGGGTACCAGGCTAGGTCAGTGGTCGCTACTATGAGAAAAATAACCTCTGCTTACGCCATCATTTTTCAGACACCCAACAGACTGTCACAAGGATGTTCCAACAGAGCTGTAACAGCATTATTTCAACAACTTGGCAACAGGTTGTTATTAACAAACTGTATCAGGTCTGTTGGTATCAAACCCGTTATCAACCTGCAGAAAAATGTTTTTAAAAGCAGGAAAAAAACACGCGCGAAATTCTATAAATATATTCTCACCAGGACCACGTGAGCAAATCGATCGAGAAGAACCACGAGAACATTACAAGGAGATGAAATGCAAGAAATTGGAGAAGAATCACAAGATACAACCATATTCGACAAGATTAACTATTTAATAAAATATTGCGGTAGGTATTAAACGTTTTATATACACTTTACAACATCACAAAACTATAAATTAAATTTGTTTAAATATACAGTAAAAACCCGCTAACAAGAACCAGACTGTAAAGTTTTTTTTCTGCGCGGGGAACGTTAAATAATAATACAATTTCTGCGCGGGCGGCGGGGTATATATACGCACGGGTCGTCAGGCCATCTAAGGGGCCCCAGGAGCATGTGACCCGTAATTTTTTGAATTCTATTGTCTTACTTGGAGATGGGATTTCCGGCATTCTGAGAGCATTTTGAGTGAAATCCGGACTAAACTATGTGTATTAACAGCATATCTTGTCAAAATTGTTAATTTCTCAGTATAAATCGCGGATTGAGTGACCGCACTAAATTTTGCGCGGGCGGATTTTAATCACGAACAAATTGCGCGGGGAACGCGTTCCCCGCGCGGACCAAATATTACAGTCTGGAACAAGAACCTACTTTTTACCAAATCAGCCTGGGATAGGTTCTTATATTTCTTATATACATTCTTATATAAATAAATTCTTAATTTCAGCCTGAGGTTCTTAATAGTGGTAGGTTCTTGTTGGTGGGTTTTTACTGTATATAATATTAAAACGAGTCCTGTCGAAAAGTAGTAAAACAGTATTTTACAACTACAACAATTTAATAATCTAAGTTTTGTGATACGTTTGCCATGGGCTTTCTTACACTATAACCTATGAAACTTTATTGTTATTTATTTAACAATTACTAATTGTCTTTGACGAATTTTACTTTCATTACTTTTAATCTTTTATTGCTATTTGGTACAGGTAAGCTTATATTATATTAAAATAATGTCAAGAACTTTCATTATTATTGTGTCTGATTAATATAAATACTGTAGATAGGTCAATCAGTTCTTAAACATTTCCATAGGGATCGGTTGTTCAACTGTCGATTAGCTTAATCCAGGATAAGTGGAAATTTTTTGAATGAAATAATGAAGATGCAGACAAAGATGTTCAAAGTTTTCAGTTCAGACATCATACAAACTTTAAAATGTCTTGCCCTAGGAAGTTTGAACTGAAGTTCTCAAATTCATTAATAATTCATGAGAATTTTACTCAATTAGACAGCTCCATTCCGTCACGTGAATGGGCTGTGAAACACCGGTAAAGCACTGCATCAAACACTTGTGTTTGATCTGTTTCTTCATCAAACACTAGAGTTTCATTTATGTTAATTAAACAGGAAACATGATACGATTGAGTAAAATTGTATCACAAAACATGCACAAGTCCCACAACGGTGGCTCATTGGTTCATTGTCTTTCATTTGAGAAGCCATTTCAAAAACTCATTCTGCGTGTTTGATCATGGTATCAAAACACTCGAATGATGAAACACTTGAACTCGTTTTTGAAATAGTACTTATCAAACCGAACATACCAAAATAAACAGCCGATTAAATTTTAACCCAGGATTAGCACTAATCGTCCATTGAACAACCGTGCGGGTATATAAATTACAGTGTTTTCACTTTACATTTTATAATTTAGTTGGAGCTTTATTTATTGATTACATGTAAATTTGCAATTTAGGAAAACTTTGGTACCATTTTTCTAGCAATATTTGCAAATTTCCCTTTAAATTTTTCTAAACTTCCTATCTTTTCAACTAACTTCCTCTTTTTTCAACTAACTTCCTCTTTTTTCAACTAACTTCCTCTTTGGATTCAAACAAATATGACATTACAGTATTACAAACAAGACAGTTAAAATTTTTTAATTACGTGTTTTCAATTTAAACAAAACTCCAACCAACTTTGGAAACTGACAAAGTAAGAAAACTGTACTTGGTAAATAAAGTATATTCATACCCGTGATTGTGATTATGGTAAAGTCAAGTGATTGTTGGTAAACCTTAAGCTGCATTAATGATAAATTTCCATGCTTCACCAAGATAAAAATGATTTAATAATAAGTTGTTGTTCTGACTGTGGTGGTTTATCAATGTTCTTTTAGATACCACTTCTTGTTCTTCATGAACATCTTGATCTCCATCTTCAAATTTACATTCATCGTCACACTGATGCACCAAACTAACTTTCTGGATAACATCACTGGAATCTATCAACTTTTTGTAGATAGTCTTTGACAATAATGGTGAGTTGAATTTACCATAATGAATGTTTCCATTAATGTCTTTCATGATTTCATATCGAGTTATAAGGACCAGATTTAATGTATCTTTATCATTGCTAGAAACTTGCACAGCAACATCAACTTGCCCAAAACAATCCTGTATAACAAGTACTATTTAAAGCACGCCTAGGAGTGTTTTATATCTGATAAAACACGACTACAAGTGCTTTAAATGGCTTCAAAGACGACTACAATAGAGTGGCTTCCGTGAGTATTGTTTTCTATTGTCTGCAGATTACGGTTGAGTTAGCTGCTGAACAATAGATATTAATGTTTTGCCTGTTAGAATGTTCAACATTCAAATTACAACATTAAACATGCAAGAAAAAAAGTTGTTTCGTGTTAAGTATTGGCATGTGTTGGTAGATTTGAGTGCAGTTCTTTTTGAAAAGTAGATTTAATAAGGAGAAGCAGGGTGGCTTCCTCCGAGAGAAAACGTGTGTTTCGGAAGGCAAGAGGGGCCGAGGAAGAGAAAAAGTTGTTGGAAAGCAGTATTCCTGGATCAACACGACGATCGACTAGATGGGCGTTCAACATTTTTCAAGGAATGGCAAATGACAAGGGAAAATAAAGACGCCAGTTTAGAAAGCTGCTCGTTTTCGTTTGATTGCGAGAAAGTGCAGAATTTAGGCACTAACATCGTAAATATGACGACAGAAACACTCAATTTTTGGTTGTCGAGGTTTATTCAGGAAGTAGTCAAAGCAAATGGTGAACGATATCCTGCGAGAACATTGTATGGCATTGTTTGTGGGCTAAACCGTTATTTGCAAGAAGGAAGTGATTTACCTGTATCAATCCTAGATAAGAACGAAACGAGGTAATTATCGGGCTATATAGGCTATACTGATTTCAGACTGTATTTTATTGCTTTGTTGACTATTTGACCATGATTATGAAATGCTAAGATAGGGTAACGATGTTACTTTTCTGTTGGTTTAGGATGAATATATTTCGTCGAACTCTTGATGCTGAGATGAAACTAGCTTGCCACGACGGTTTGACGAACCAGACAAAGATGGCGAAGAGAGAAGAAGTTACAGAGGAAGAGGAGAAAATTATGTGGCAGAAAGAGCTACTTGGATGTCAAACAGCTAAGTCTTTGATCCATACAATTTATTTTTACAACGGCAAGTTATTTGGAATACGGGCCAAAGAGCACAGAAACCTAAGAGTAAACAATTTTCGTATTGATTCCGTTTCTGTAACTTACGATGAAAGTACTTCTAAGACCTTTCACGGTGGCCTGAAAGATCTAAAATACAGTCCTCGAGTTACAAAGCATATTTGTTGTTCAGGGAAAGAGGTTAACCACTTCCCTTGCGTTGTAAATTGTTACGGTGCCTACATAGCAAAAGTAAAGGACTTAGTTAAGATTAATGAAGCATTTTATTTTAAGCCCAATAATGATGCAAATGTTTTCGAGTATTATAATATCGTTCTAAGTATTCATAGTCTAAACAAAATTTTGCCTAATTTATGCGAGAGTGCAGGTTTCATGCAGTCGTAAAACCTCTCACTGCTTAAGGGTAACTTGTGCAACGCGATTGTTTCAGTCGAATGTTGAAGACAAACTAATCAGAGAACACACTGGTCATAGGTCAAACGCGTTGTTAGCCTATGAGAAGGAGAGTCATGAGCAAAATATAAAAGTTAGTAAAATATTAGGACCTCCGGAACAAAATAAGGATGTGGACGAGAAGAACGATGTTGAAGATTTGTTGTTTGATTTCGAGGTATCTGATGACTTTTTAAGTACTATGCCTTTACGTGGAGATGAACAAATGGCAAATATTTCTAGTTTTGACGTATCTGATGAGTTTGTAAGTACTATGCCTTTACCTGGAGATGAACGAAGGGCAAATATTTCTAGTTCAACGGCTACTGCAGCGTTGTCAGGTTGTGTGTTTAATAACTGTACAATTAACTTGGGAAAGATATAAACTGGATTTTGTGTATAAAACTGTACGAGAATACTTTGTATGTTTCGAGTGATCTTTAATATAAATTGTAATGTTGAGTTTTAATGAAAGAATTAAATTATTTGCTTGTAGTGAGCGAGAGAAAGTGGTTTATGTGCATACTGAGTCAATTTGACGAGTTATAGGTATTTTTTGCATTTGTAAGTAGCACGCAATTTTATATAAAATGCTACGTTCATTAGTATTCTTTATATAAAATGTCATGTTAATTAGCATTTTCATTGTTTTAATGAATAACCCCATATTTCCCCTGAGACAGAATTCAAATTCCCTCCCCTGGCTTTCAAAACGCATGATTTTACCAGGTATAAAACGCTTGCACGTCAACAAATGTAGAAGGCCTATTGGCCAATTTGCCTAATGAATAATAATGAGAATTTGAAGAGAATATAATGCAGAATGATAATCGGCAACATCATAATATAGCATTTCTACCTATAAGGTACGGTATATACCTATAGAGAAGTCTATAGGTAATTGGAACATTTCATATAGGTGACCTAGCTATAAGAATACAAGCATATAGGCAACTGACCTATTATAGATCTCTATGGGCACCAAGAGGTTCTATAGGCAATTAGAACGTTCTCTATAGGTTGCCTATAGGCAGCTATGGACGTTTTGTAAGGGACATAGCTAGTTTCTACTAAAATGATTAGATTACAGTATTTGCTCTTAATTTCTATTATCCAGGCTCTGCAGCTGTTTTATAACTACCGTATTTTCTGGGCGATAACCCGCGGGTTATCTCTTAATTTTGCTAGGAAATATAATTAGTGCGGGTAATAGGGTGGTGCGGGTAATCTGTTGAATTCTTAAGACGACGCCATCACGAAGACTGAGACCAAGGATTCTACTTTCATCTTTCAACTACTGGTACTGTACTTTTTTTAAATTTTGTGGTCCCAAACCAAGGGAGCACGCCAGACTGACCTGTATTTCTTCTTCTTTGTTCGGCGTTCCTTCATTTATATTCAGCCATTTTGAATAATGCGGTATATTCATTAGCGTATCGCAGGCGCGGGGCCCCGTAGCCCGCGCCTGCGATACGCTAATGATATATACCGCATTATTCAAAATGGCTGAATATAAATGAAGGAACGCTGAACAAAGAAGAAATACAAGTCAGTCTGGCATGCTCCCTTGCCCAAACCTATTATTAGCAGCTGCGGGTTATACGATGGTGCGGGTAATACGCTGATTTATTTTTCCAAAAGTAACATTTTTCTTGCTGTGCGGGTCATACGCCGTGCGGGTTATCGCCCAGAAAATACGGTAGCTGCTATATTACCTGCATGTACCTCATATAAATTCTGAGCATTTAATGCTCAGAATTTAATCTAATAGTATATACATTATATATACCATCAATTGCATCTAAGGATGGACACCGTTGATAAAAAACATTACCTCCACCAACATAAAAAATATTAAACATTTCCCAGGAGCACTTGACCAGTCTTAACCAGTCTTACCCAGTTTTACAGTGATTGGTTGAGGTAAAAGAAACCTGTCAAATGCTCCTGGGAAATATTGAAGTTTGATGTTAGTGGAGGTAATGTCCATATCTGTATGTACAATAGTGTACAACAAATTACAATTGTGTACATACTTGTACATTGCTGCTGTCATATACAATAATGTCTCCTTCTTTGACCAGGTTATTATCTTGGGCAATACATCCTCTGAACTTCTTACAGCTGTCATATGGATTGATTTGATGTAAAGCTAGCTCATCTTCAATAATGCATGTTGGAAGGACTGATGAGACAATTGTGTTTTGCAGTCTTCCGTTCAAGTAAGTACCCTACGCTTACAAAAAAGAAATACAAAGTATTTATAATAATTGTGATTACATGTACATGTATCTTAATAAAGAGGTTTGATACTGGATATTTGTTTTAAAAAAGACAATTCAGCTAAAATACTATAGCCTTCTTCAGCAATTGATTTTTTGAAGAAGGCTTTAGACAATTTTAGCTGAACTGTCTGTCCATTTAAAAAAAATTATTTATCCAATGTCAAACCTTTTTATTAAAACATTTTGTTTTTCAAAATGCCTGGCTGCAATTATAACATAAAAATGACTGCCTGTTTTTATACGGTATAGCCTGAAGCAAACATAAGAGACTGCATGGAGTTGGGAGAATTTACAGGGCATACATTTTCTACTATAATATATAATTATATACTGCACTTTACCAATCTGAGAGTACCAGGTTTGTAAAATTGTCTTTATGACTGTTTGATCGTGACTCTTCTTCAAACATAAATTTTTTAAATATGGGTAACTTGCATATTACCATTAGTTCGTTAGATGCATGTAATCTAAAAATTGAAAAAAAAAAATTGTTTGATATCAAATATTGAACATCAAATAATAGTAGCAGTGTAAGGGTTCCTGCTAATACAGTATCTGACTCACCTTACTTACCGATCGACCTCCATAATTTATAAGGCAACTTACTGTAAAACCTATCCATGACCAGTCATTTTTCTTTTATACATGTACTGCATGCATTTGTTATGGAGCTGCAGTTATTATACAGTATATATACTGTACTACTAGCTTTGAAGTGTGTACTTGTACCTGTGATTATTTCCCCACTGTCCACCAGCAATTATAAATTGAAGGACCTGGTTTTTGACAAAACGATCAGCAATGTCTCTACTTGATGCATGCCGGTTAGAGAAAATATTCAAATTACATATCACTTGAATTGAATGCTTCAAACCTATTAAAAATTTTAAAGTTTGAGTGAATTAAGTAAATTTGAGGCTTGGTACATATGTTAATAAAATAAAGTTTCCAGTTTTGTAGTGAAACTGTAAGTACAGTGTACTTGGGAAAATTACTGTACTCCCAACACCAAGTGCAACTACATGTACTGTAAATATCTAAAATAAACTTGGTCTGCTACTGTATCTGAGCCTCACTGAGCTGATCATAGAGTACTTTATATAACTTAAAGTATGTACTGTAATTTTCACAAGGTTATCATGGCATCCTTCCTTGTTAGGGGATTTGTCTGAGTCAGTGAACTCCATTTCTTATATTCATCCCTATACCTGGAATGTTAACTTCAGTCATTATCACGCTTCAAAAGTGAAGTCATAATTCTGACTTTTGAAGCTTCCAGTCCCTTGACGTGAACCGCGCGCGTGTCTTGGCCATGTATATAGGGGGACTGAAGGCAACGTAATAGCTCTTAGACTCCACTTTTTGACCCGAAGTTAGTGTTCCAGATATGAGCAGAGAATGGGAGGAAGTTCACTGGTCTGAGTACAGTACTTGCATCTTGACTAGCAAACTGAAAACTTGAGAAGCTGAAAAACTGAAAAGATGTTTTCAAATAATTATCGATTTTCTTACTATATTGCAGGTTACTATTATTTCATTACCGTACATTTCAGTTGCAAAACCAACTGGTGGACCAAAGTTAAGCATGTCTTCTTGAAGATGGAGCAACATGTGAATTTTCTGCTTTCTTGCCAACTCGGGGTGGACTTCAATCCAACATTCCATTAATTGCTGAATTAATGCAACTACATTGTCGTCATCATCAATATCAACTGCACTTCCGTATGCAACTGCAAAAATCTGCAATCAAAGCATACATGTACAGTATCAGGTAAGAATACAACTTTGTATGCTACATTTATTGTAATTTTATAGATAAGGTTAACCATAGGAAACATATAGGTTGCCTCTATATAATTATATACTGTAATATCCTATTTAATATCCTATATATATATATATATATAATTATATATGAAAAATAGAAAATGCCTGCCCATGTTTATATATAGCTTGATGCAAACGTGAGATTGGTGAGAATGAGTTGGGAGACTTTGGATGTTTACGTGAACTCGAGCCGTAGGCGAGGTCCCAACCATGACATCACAACCGTGTTTGCAGAGCCTGATATAGAAAAAGGTAACTGACTAATCACAGCATGAGCATGTGTATGATGCAACCTATTTTATATTAAATATATATGTACAGTATATATAGGAAAAACATATAGGATTGCCTATATGTTGTCTTACGGTATACACTGTAGACTAAATCCTTTAATAGGGAATGTAATGTGACTCTTACATCAGCAAGTTTGCTCCACACTTCAAGTTCTTCATTGGGTATTATCCCATCAAGAATAAAAACAGAGATTTGTGCCCATAATTTGAAGTCACGCCCAACACAAGATCCATAGATCTTTACAAAACTACTTGACAGTCGTCGAGGAAAGGCAGACAAATCAAATGATTCAATTTTTGCTTTAACTTTTTTCTTATCAGCAGCGGATAGACCTTTCATTGTTTTACCAACGAGATACTTGACTGGACCAAGCATTGTGTGCACGATTTCCACTGGTGTTTGTCTAATGAAAACATGAAAGGTAAAAAGCAATGCAAATGTGACAGTACAATTTGTTGTCATCCAGCTGACAGGTGCTTTGCAAAATTGAACTTCCATTGTAAACTTAAATTATTACACAAAACACAAAGTCCTACTGTGAGAAATTTGTCAAACAGAATCTACTTCCGCGATTGCCTTTAATCAGTTTCGTATGCATTTACATGTACAAGTGCCAGGTGTGACAACAGTGGTAACTAAAACTAACTAAAACTTACTCGTTAGAGTGGTAGATATGGTGTTGATTTTACGAAAAAAAACAAAAAACAGAGCACCTGGTGAAAACTCCTCGAGTCGAGGCACAGAAGAGAACCAACAACCCTCTACTCACATGAAGCTAAGTTAATAACTAACCCAGTCAACTTCAGCGGTGAGAGGAAGCGCACTTACATGAGTTGGCTGCCGCTTTGAAAAAGTTCTGGCTTTGAAATGTAAGATTTAATTTTCAGAATTCTGTAAAATCTCTTTTCAGGAAATATCACTTTGGGCGGGACTCTAGATTTTAAAATTTTTTACTCTTTTCTACAAGCTTTTCTACAAAGGTTGTGAATTCGAGTCATGTTTGTGACTCAGAATTTTTACTGAATAAAATAGCTCAAAGAACATTTACACTCAATTATCACGCCTGAGTTAGCATATCTATATCTTGTCTTAACAACATGCATTACGAAATCAAGATATATCATCAAACTTGCGCATAGCAGTTTATAATGTTCTCAATATGAGAAAAAATGCACTCAACCTATGTTGAAATCATCTGAGTCCCAATAGCGCAATGGTTATAGATCGTCTCGCTGGAGACCAGAAAGTTGTGGGTTTAAGTCCCACTTAGAAACTCAAAAATGTTAAGCAGTAAGGTAGCATGAATCGATCTTCTCTTAACAACACTGTGCATTACGGCATTAATATTATATATCATATTTGCACTAAAGAAATACCAATTGATTATACGTGCAGGGTACTCTGATCCATGCAAACACGCGGGATGTTGCGAGACTTGAGAAAAGCGTACACTGTAACCAAAATACGAGCGGCTAGGCGAGTGTTTTTAGCTTTTCCGACGAAGTCGAGCAACTTCCCAAGTGTTTGGATCAGAGCATCCTGCACGGAAAATCATTTGGTAATTCTTTTATAAAATAATTGACTTCAAAAAACGGTATATTTTGCCACAAAACATGATGAAAATACAAATTCTCTCTAAATTCGTCAACTACCAATCACATTTATTCTACTAGCACTGGTGACTCAACAACAAATAACATCTCGTTTCTAACACTTTGATGACGTTTCCACTGAGCAGGCGAAATGGGGAAGCTGACAAGCCGAAACATGTTTTTAATTTAATATCGTTATTTTTCTGCTTTTAAAATTGTACGCGTGCTTCGACAAAAGCTACGTGCATTGTTTGCAAAAGAAATTACAAATATAAATGAAGAGGATACTAGAAATGAGATAAAGCCGACTAATATATTCACGAACGTATGTCATTCTAAAATATAAACAGCCGACTGAAAACAGCGACACACGCGTGCTTTCAAAGATGCCGGAAATGAGGGTCTTAGCGCAATTTTTAATGGCAAGCATCGACCAACAATGTGTTCATGTACGACCAGATAATGTAATCATAATTTCCATTTTGATGGAAACGGCAAACTTTTGCAGAAATTGATGATATTTGCATGTCGTCGTCGCACTGAAATCAGTAGACAAGTCCAACTTTATTGTAAGATCTGAGCAACACAAAAAATATAATTGTATATTTCGATGTAATAACGGAATTATACAAAGACAGAATCTGAGTGCGTTTTACAGACAGCTCTAACTAGTAAACAAGTCTCCAGATGAAAAGAAGAATACATAATTTACCCACCAATGGCAATTCTTAGTAAAGTACCCCTCAGATATATCAAGAGCATGCAGTGATGGAATAAAATAAAACTAGCATTTAAATTTTGGTGGAAACAGCAAAGTTTTGAGTTATATAGTCGATCAAACATTTGCTATATGCTGTAGAACTGGTGGAGGAAATTAACTGATAATGAAAAAATGGGGGTCACCGAGTGTCTTAATTCGTGAGCTACACAAGGTTAAAGCTTATAAACATTTTATCTATACGAAACTATGCTACAATTTTTTTCATTTCTTCCAAAAACTAAAAATGTTGTTATGTCTTCTTGTCAAAGTTACCAATAGCTGATTTAGTCGCCATAGTAACATCTTAATGTGTTTACATTACATGGGGGCTACAAAACACACTGTTTTCTCTTGGTGTTAGTGAATAAGTATTTAATATTGTTCTAACAAATCTCTTAAATTATTTATTTAACTAACTATACAGTATGCATACAGTCGGTAATAAATCCCGTGTTTGTAACCTCTGGTAAAACTCGCCACTCGTTTTTAAAATCATAAAACCAAGCTTTAGTTATGTATCAAAGTGTTTTGAAAAGTCCACTGACGTATCCAAGGAATTAAACCTATGGGAAGTATTCCTTTCATTATAAAGCAGTGGGGAAACTTTTAATGATATAATACAGGCAATGAAATTAACAGAGCCTCGAAATTAACAGAGCCTCCATTATTGAATGTAAATAGCTACATAACTGCTCGAGCACAAGACGTCCCGGAGAAGTTAATTTTTTTTTATC
This sequence comes from Paragorgia papillata, assembly GCA_035771165.1. NCBI lineage: Eukaryota > Metazoa > Cnidaria > Anthozoa > Scleralcyonacea > Coralliidae > Paragorgia > Paragorgia papillata. Next base: position 3,137,762 of record JAWNZC010000132.1, read on the forward strand.
AAAACCACATGTGTAACTTTTAGTATTTTCTTACATAAAAAAGAAAACACTTTTTCGAGTCTCCTATTTTATACATGTTTGGGACAAAAAAGGTATTTTCCTTTTGATGTGGTGCTGGTGCTGTGCAGCTTATACGCCGTTATTGCCGCCATGATGGATAAATTTGACAAAAGCTTTTCATCTTCTGCAATAATTATATTTTCATCTAACATGTCAAAAATATATTTGTGCTTCAATTCTTAAGAGATTGGTTGCACACCACATATACATATTTCTTGGGATAACACATATTATATTTAGGAATAAGAAAATGGCCGCCCATCTTTACATATGGCTTGACGCAAATACGAGAGTGAATTGGAAACATTTGATGTGTACGGCCTATATTGTGAATAAAGCTATATACAAGTAACCACAATGCACGATCCATCACGCGTCTTATTTGAGACAAAAACTCCTTTACCGCTAGATTTCTCGCTTTGACGAGAAATATTGTAATTAGGTAAAGAGACTTTACTTTATAGATTAGATATGCTGATAACTGAATGGCCCTCATCCATTGATGGAATTAGTTTGTCGAATTAACTGCTTAAGGAAACTATTGTGTTGATTTTGCGGAGAGAGGAACACCGGAGAACCCGGTAAAAAAAACATCAAGGCACAGAAGAGAACCAACAACTCTACTCACACGAAGCTAATGTGGTCACCCATCCAAGTATACTAACCCCATTCGACCTGGCGTAACTTCAGCGGTAACAGGCAGCACGCTATATATAACATGCATGCACTTAATCCTTAATAATAAAAGGTGACTTTAACAGTAAAAAAGTTAACATTTTAAACAGTTTTGAGTATAATGGTCTGGTGTTAGCCAAAGTAAAATACATAAGACTTTAAATCGGATGCTGCCCAGAAAGAGTTAATTAATAATGCGTATTAAGTTATAACAACTTAGGATAACAAGTTTTCTAATTTCCATGGCCAATCTTTAAGGGGGTGTTCATATGATCCCAGTAAAGTAGGCTGACCCCGTAAGCGAGACGAAGTTTGTCTTGTGTTCATATGGTAGTTTTCATCCCGCCTACCGAGAAGAAATCATAAATAAAATTAGCTTGTCTGACGATCCTTGACTACTGTAGACATCAGCCATCCAAGCTCACAATTTTGTCGTATTACACAGGTTTTTTTTGCTTCAAAATCAATCCTTTTATTATACAATTGAGATTTATATTCCAATAAACAATAAAACCTTCAACTATCCTTAAATCCTATCAAAAATAACTAACTTTTTGTCCATAATGACTTCATCCCGGTAAGCGGGACGATGTGTTCATATGAGAATATTTCATGCCGCCTATCGAGATGGCTCGGCACAGGCTACCGAGATCTCGGTAAGCGGGCCAGCCTCTTATACCGAGATCATATGAACACCGCCTATAAATGAGGGTTTGACAAAATGAATCTTAGATAAAATGTTGTAGGTTTGCACCATTGGTTGTTTTTTTTGTTTGTTTTTTAATTTCTGAGCTTTCGGCCCGTGTAGCTACTCAGACCGTCTTCAGAGAAAATAGCTATACTGACAAAGTTTGTGCATGGTCATGTCAACGTAAGGCCTGCGCTAAACGTCGCACAATAGACGAATTTAATTCAGACGAATGTAATTCGATTGACGAATTAACTTCGTCGGTAATGCAACGTAAATGCGACGTCGAGTTAAACGTCGAGTTTCAGTCGAATTTAATTGTTTTTACTAGGATTCTTGGAGCCTGAAAACGACTTTTTGTAACCTTGGCGCCAAATTGTAACAGACAGACGAGAAACATTCTATTCGACGCGACGATAATTCGCCGTGTAATTCGAACACGCATTATCGTCGCATTATCCGTCTGGCTCAGACGAATTTAATTGCCGAGACGTGTGTCGAATTTAATGGAGTTATACGTCGCAGTTTCGTCGAATAAAGTCCAAACAATGAAATTCGTCTGAATTAAATCCGTCTATTGTGCGAAGTTTAGCGCAGGCCTAACAAACGGTTCTCGGCTGGCAGTGCGCCATCTTGCGGACGCACACGTCTAGTTTAAAAAAGAATGTAAATTGCATGTAATAAATTAGATAATTATAAGTTATAATTAAAAGTTAAACTAAGACAAATGAAGAAGCGTCGACCAAGTAGTCAAGCAAAATAGTTGTTCACTGAATGAAGTAGTTGTAATTCTGTCCATTGAATTCTATGGTCCTGTTCCTAGGCATGTTTTGCAATAGCTGATTTGTCTATTTGTTATGTTGACGTCAGCAAAATTTTCCAGCAGTTATTCTCTCTGCAGACAGACCGTCCGCGAGTACATGGGCCGAAAGTTTAGAAAGTAATAAAAATTCAAAAACAACATGGTGTAAACCTACAACATTATATCTAAGATATTATTGCCATGCAAAGCATCAAGCATCATACAATGAATTAATAATGTTTGTATTATATCAAGGTTATCTGCTGGGCTCTGATATTTGTATTTAAATTACGCTTCCCGCATGCATATTATCTCAATTGCTGGCAATTTTGAAAAGAATATATAATATCTGTTCTACCTTAATTTTTATTCATATTACTTCAAGTCACAATTCATACTCACTTTGCGATACGTCATTTTGCCGCGTGTGTTTATCGTATTTCATTCGTACTGCGAGTGGAGTTTAGATCATTTTATTCAAGGGAACCGTTTACTATTAAAAGGAAACAGGAAGAAAATTTGACTTGGGTAAAGGTATAGTCAAATTCGTACTTTTATTTTATATTTTTTCATAATCGTGCGTGTAAGCAAACTAGGTAGATTTGACAGCTGAAGAAGAGAATATTGTCCAAAATGTTGTTAATGTATGGAACATATATAGCCTACAAATATGGGATTGAAGAAGAGCCAGAAGAGGATTGCTATGAGAAAGTCTCACGTTTCTTCAAAGCAGGCTTGGGATAACGATTGAAAATTCTGAATTTGATCGTATTCATCGAATTGGTAGGCCTGGGAGTGGCAATCGTCAAATGATTGTAAAGTTCAAGAGTTACAGGGCCAAAGACTTCTGTTAAAAATAAGTACTTTAAATGATGATCTTTTTGCCATAATTGTATACCCTTCCCTGCTTGTGCGTGCGGATAAGATCGCGAAACTATACTAAATATTTGTTGCATTGTCCTCTTTGGAATACTTGCCGTTCTAGTCTTCTTACTTCGGCTGCAGAATGTCTTAGGAATTATTGGTAAAACTCAAACGAAACTGAGAAGCTTTCGTTCTTACTTTGTGGATGTTATAATGTTAATTTTAACTCGAATTGTAAATTCTTTTTTGCTGTTCAAGTATTTATTATTGCTACATCCCGCTTCTCAGTTCATAAATAAAAGTTATTAAATGTAGAAAACTGTAACAAGTTTTCGGAGATACAATCACGTATGTAAAATTTGCTTAATATTACTTGCTGTATGTGTTTCCAGAAGCTTGTTTCAGTATGTAAACGCATTTATTTCGACGCGATAAGCTAACATGTACTTCTTCTAGTGGCATTGCCTCTTTATATAGTTTGAAAGTTTGTTGTTTTTTTGTACGAGAGCCCCCTAGATGAGCTTATGCTCTTGCGGCAATTGTTTTGAATAAATATATTTAAACGGAACATAAATAATACATTTATCTTATAAATATATTTCGACATTGAGTTATATTTTTTCTTTTTTTCTAATATTATATTGAGAATCTTGTAAAAACGTATAGCAGCTACTTTCTTTTGTTTTGGTATAATTTCCATTGCTGCATGGATCGTTTTCCTAACAGTATTCATAATCTTTTGGTATTTAATATGTCAACGTATGTTATTGAAGTAAAGAATAACTCCATAAAAATATCATTTAAAAACTCAATATATATGCGGAGTGCAAACAAGACGAAACAACATTACGGGTAATATTTCGACTCCATTTCAAATATGACAGTAATATTTCACAAATTACAAAATATTTTAACTTTATTTCAAAGATTACAGTGATATCTCGACTCTGTTTTAAAGATTACAAAATACTTCGACTTCACTTTAAAGAGTATACTGTAATGTTTTGACTCTATTTCAAAGATTACAGAATAATTCAACTGAATTTCAAAAATTCTACGGTAATATTTCGACTCTGTATTTCAAAGATTATGCTTTAATATTTCAACTCTATTTAAAAAATAACAGTAATATTTAAACTCTATTTAAAAAATTACGGTAATATTTTGACTCTTTTTCAAATATTACAGTAGTATTTCAACTCTATAATGTCAAATGTTAGAGTAAACTTATTTCCGTCTCTCTTGGAAAGACTGATTACATGCAGTAATGTTTCAGTTTTATATTTCAAAGATATTACATTCAATCGTTATTCTAAAATTCCGACTCTCTTTCAAAGATTACGGAATATTTCGATTCTATAGTTCACTGATTACGAAATATATGTTATATGTATTTCAAAACTTACAGTGTATTTAAAGTTATTGCGGAAGTATCTTTATATAAATCTGTAAATAAACATCTTCTTTCCAAAACGAAAAATATAAATAAATTGCATTTACTACCGTTTAGTTACTTCAGCAATATTTTAGAAACTGCAGTTCTTCACACCATCTTCTGTTTGTGAAGTGAAGGTTTGAACAACTTATATAATTCTCTCTTTATAACAATAATGGACTTATTCCAAAGTTTTACCGCGGTATATATATATAATATATATATATACGTATTTTCTTCTACAATTGCCGAGTTGAACAATAGCTACACGATCACTGCATAGATTGCTTCAGTTGTGATATTGAGTGATCTTTTGATTTAACTCTTGCTAGACGGCATCAGACTCTTAAGTCCTAAATGTATTCTACTCTAGACTTTCTAACACTATAAAAAATCCACAGACGAGAAACAGTTAAAGAGATGTGTTCCACTCGATTCTGCGCCTTTTTTTAGTTCAAAAACAAACTCCTATATGTTACCGAGCTCACGCGTTGTTTGTCAGGATGAATTCAAGTCAATGTTAGGGCAGTTTATATGAAAGCCAATAAAATTCGCGGCGGACACAAGATGCGTATACAGTAAGACGCGCATCGACGTATTGATTTAACGGTGCTTTAATCAATCAAGCTCCAGCTTGTGTATTATTAAAGATACAAACATAAGTCTTTGTACCTTTTCCCGAGTGTTTTGCTTCTTCAAGATATGTCCAAGATATGTAAGCCGCGTCTTATTTAGGGTTGTTTAAACGAGAGCCAACAAAACGCGGTTTACCCGAGACAACAAAACGCGGCTTACGCAAGACGCGCTCTGCATAACACGCAATCTGACCCATTTATACAGCGTTTTTGAACAAGACACTTCTTGTGTAAGTCTTTGTACCGTTTATACGAGTGTTTCGCGTCTTATCTAAGATGTGTCCTGTGTAAGCCACGTCTTATTTAGGGTCGTTTAAACGAGAGCCAACAAAACGCGGTTTACACGAGACGCGCTCTGCGACTGCATAAGACGCAATCTGACCCATTTATACAACGTTTTTGAACAAGCCGCTTCTTGTGTAAGTCTTTGTACCGTTTATACGAGTGTTTTGCGTCTTATCTAAGATGTGTCCTGTGTAAGCCACGTCTTATTTAGGGTCGTTTAAATGAGAGCCAACAAAACGCGGTTTACACAAGACGCGCTCTGCGACTGCATAAGACCCAATCTGACCCATTTATACAACGTTTTCGAACAAGCCGCTTCTTGTGTAAGTCTTTGTACCTTTTATACGAGTGTTTCGCGTCTTATCTAAAATGTGTCCTGTGTAGGCCTTACACAAGACGAGTGTTTCGCGTCTAAGTTATGTTCTGTATAAGCGGTGTCTAATGTATGTAGAAAGTAAGCTTTATAAGCTCTCGTGAATGATCCTAAAGCATGTGAAGATTTAAGCTTGTTATTCTGTATAGAATTGCAAACATTCTTATTTCCGCGATTTCTCAACACCCAAAATAGTTTATATTAAGAGTTTCTGTTCTCTCAAAACTTGCATGCATAACTTGAAAACAATACAGAAATGAAGTACGTTTTGTGGAAACACCACGTAAAATATTCATTTGCTAAATACGTGGTGCTTCCACAAAACTTATCTATTTTACATTATTGTCATGAAAACTTTCAAACTAGGATTAATACAGAAATTATGAGAAATTTCAATTTTCTTTAATTTACGTTGTCAAGAAATTAAAGTGCCTTTCATTATAAAACCACGGGGTATCCGGGTCTAATAAACGAAAGGAGGGAAAATATTGCAGGTAGTTTATGATTAAAAGTAGTATAGTTAAACTGCGCAATGGACTCACACGATGTTCAGTCGAACACAGCTGTCTAATTTAACTAATTATAGATATTTTACCCGCGCTTTTACTGTTTTACTTGCATTGTCCTTGTGTGGAGCAACGAGTCTTGATGCTCATTACTTTGTCAGTATTTACCATTGCCCCAGGGGCTCTGCACTTGATAAGTAAAATCGTCTAGCGTTAGACACAGTAAAATGCTAAACTAAGGTCTGCTTTGTTCGAAAACGAATGATACGGTAGGGAAAGAATTTTACCTTTCAACCTTTTCACCCACATTGTTGTTGTGGAACAACTTTATCTTTTTTAATACTCTAACGCCAGATAATTTTACTTGTTAAAGAGAGATCTTTCGAAAAATCATGCAGCAAAAACGTATACGGTTGATTAACCATTTAGTCGCATTGTTGTTGGGGAAAAACTTTATCTTTTCACTCTGTCTAACTCCAAACAATTTCACTCATCAAAGGGGGACGTCTCGGAAGCAAAAGGTTAACACTTATTACAGTCGGTTTCAGGTTACTTTCGAAGGAAATGTTCAGAAGTTCGTTCGGAGGTTCACAAATTCGTTCGGAGGTTCACAAGTTCTTATTGAACTAGACATTTGATTGCCGGCTAGTTGCTAGTAGCCAATCAAATGCCTTGTTCAATACGAACTTGTGAACCTCCGAACGAACTTCTGAACATTTCTGTCAAAAGTAACCTGAAACCGACTGTAACCAAGTAACGTTTTAGGGCTGAGCGAATCGAGCTATCTATATATACACTTAACGGTACCTAACTTTAATAATCATCTTAAATATTTTGACATAAACGCGTTAGACTGTGAATATACGATCCAGAAAAACCTCAGTCTTGACGATCAGTTTGCCCCAAGTGTAATTCCGTCCGGAGTTTACTTGTTGCCCTTCGCTTCTGTACTTAACAGCTTTTAAAATAAGTTAAGTCTATTTTTTCGTCGCGGTAAGTCTATTTTTATGATATCAGAGTATATCATCTCAGCCTGAATATATTTTTCAATTTAGTCTTTCAATTTTTCTAATACTGGCGTATAACCGTGACAGAGCCAAGTAATAAAAAGTTATTCAATTCAGAAAAAGATAATCTCCCAGCTATAGTTGCCTATAAAATTACGGTAGTTCCCTATATATATATATATATATATATATATATATATATATACACACGAATCTAAATTAGTGAACTGCATGGTACAGGATCTTAATTTAATCTCTCTCTTGGCTTAATTAGCTTTGAAGATGACAACTGCAGCTGCATCAGCTAAATTTAAACGTTACCCAAACTTAATGTTCCAAGGATATTTTGTCTTCTTCTATTTGGTTCTTTTACAAGTCACAGTTGCCAAAAACACTTCTGCAACAGATGACGTACTTACACTTACGGCAAGAGGTAAGCTTTATAATGATCGTATGCTAATTTAGATTTTAAATGAGGCATGGGTGAGAAAAGCCGTTAGCGCGCAGCCTCTCATCACTAAAGTTAAGCCCTACTACTACCACCACCACCACCACCACCACTACTACTACCACCGCCACTACTACTACCACCGCCACTACTATTACCACTACCACCACTACAACCACTACCACCACCACTACTACTACTATTACCACTATCACCACTACTACTACCACCACCACTACCACTACCACCACCACTACCACTACTAGTAGTATTACCACTACCACCACTACCACCACTACCACCACTACCACCACTACTACTACTACCACCACTACTACCAGTACAACCACTTCCACCACTACCACCACTACCACCACTACCACTACTACCACCACTACTACCACTACTACCACTACCACTACTACCACCACTACTACCACTACTAACACTACTACCACTACTACTACCACTACCACCACTACCACCACTACGACCACCACCACCACCACAACGACGACCACTACAACCATGACCCCCGCGACCACCACTACAACGACGACAACCACCACAATCAGAACCAACACGACCACCACCAACACGACCACGACTACCATGACCACCACTACCATTACGTCACTACGACCACCACCATCTGCGACCGCCACTACGTACAATGACAACCACCACCACAACCAGTACCAGCACGACCACGACAACTACCACCATACAACCACTACTACAACGGTGATTACAAAAACAACCAGTACCACCACAATCACCACCACCACAATCACCACCACCACAACCACCATGACTACTACCATGAGCACCACCATCCCAATATTACCACCATTACCACGATCAAGACCAGCACGACAAAAACAGCCACGACCAGCACCACCAACACTACGACCACTACAACCACCACCACCACTACCATAATGAGCATCCCCATCACCATGAGCACCACCATCAGGACCACCACTACCACCAGCACTACCACCACGACAACAACAACAACAACATTGACCACCAGCACGAACAACATGCAACAACAACATTGACCACCAGCACGAACAACATGCAACAACACGATACCACGACCACCACAGCTATCATAAACACACAAAATGCACTGTAGAATTTGAATTCTAAAACTTAAAAGTTACTCACTCCACATAAGGTTATCAACCTTATCGATAAAATGTGTTTTCGTGCAAGTTTGAAGGTATATAATTATTACAATGACGACCACCACAACGATGACCACCACGACCACCATGGCCACCACCAGCACCACAAACACCACCACCACCCCAACAACAACGACTTCAACCACAACCACAACGACGCCCCCGACCACCAAGACCTTCACCACAATGACCACCACCACTACAACGAACTCTGCCACCACGACCATAACCACCACGACCACCCCAACAACAACAACGACTTCAACCTCAACCACAACGACGACCCCGACCACCAAGACCATCACCACAATGACCATCACCACAATGACCACCACCACTACAACGAACTCTGCCACCACGACCATAACCAGCATGACCACAATCACGACAACCATCACGACCAACACAACACCACGACCATCACCACCACGACCACTACAGCCACCACCACCACCACAATGAGCATCCCCATCACCACGACCACCACCATCAGGACCACCCCAACAACAACAACATTGACCACCACCGCCACCACTACCACAGTCACCACCACCACTGTTATCATAGATACACAACATGCAATGAAGGATTTGAATTCTAAGGGTTAAAAGTTACTACCATGTTTCCTTGTAATATAAATCACCTATTGAAACCTAAATTCCCCACACAAATAAAGGTTATCAAACTTATCGACAAAATATGTTTTCGTGCAATTTTTGAGGTATATAATTATTTTTTATTTTTAAAGCTTTATTAATTGTTTAATAACTCGCCTAGTTTTTTAGCAGTTGAATTGCAGTTTTCTCACAATTCTCAAACTATTTTTTTAAAAGAAGTAAGCGGTGTGTATTTATTCACGACAACAGTTGATATAAATGAAAAAAATTGCTCAATTGTTCAGGCACGGTATTATTTTTCTAGCGACATGCAAGTGCAACCACTGCTAGTCCTTCTATTTTCATGAAACTCATACATACATACATTGTTGTACATTTCCCAATTAGTAGTTCATATATCCATTCCCGTTATACAATTGTATAATTATTGTGTACAGTCGATGGAAAGTCTATTCTTAAAAAGCTATTTTATAATATAACGAAAAAGAACATACATGCCTCTAGTTCTTGTAGAAAAAGTAATGGTGCAACTATTTGTATAAACAAAAGGAATCCCTAGATTAAACATAGTTTCTCAAAAACTTAAACATAGTTTCTCAAAAACAATAACAATGCCATCTTGTGCAACTGTATGCTATTACAGAAGTGATGGGCTTCTTACAATCTCTGATTAGAAACCTTTAAACAACATACAGATTACTTGATATACAGCCCTACCGCGATTGTATTATTTTAAAATATTGAGTTTAGAGTTCAAATCAGTTTACCTTACTTCTGAGTTGGGAGGAGGATATACCCGTTTAGGCCTCTTCACCAAGACCTGATTAGGGTTTAGCGATTAATAAGGATATATTGGGCAAGGGCTTTAATTTAAACTATAATTCGTTTGCTCTATTATTTTATAGTTCAAGCAAACTTTTCTATGAAACCGGACTTCTTAAACAAAATGTAAGTGTGTTCTTTAGGCATTGTTTGACGCTACTCAATAGAATACAAGTTTTTGAACATAACTTAAAACGACAATAAATCAGTGTTAATGGCCAAACGTTTCCACACTCCAATCTAGTGTCGTTCATCAGGGGTGATCGTTGTAAAGACAGATCCCATATCTATACTCTTAACCGATAATAACGCTATCTATCAACAAGATACAAATACGCATTTGGAAATATACCTCTATGCATTATTGCAATTTATTGCAGCGTGCACACTATTTGTTTAATCTAATCCAATATCTTTCCTTTACTTTCTTTCCCTTTAATTTTCTTTGCTTCTTTCCTATTCTACCCTTGCATTTATTTTCCTTTTTTATCTTATTCTTTTTTATTTATCCTATCCTAACCTATCCTAACCTATCTTACCCTATCCTATCCTAACTTATCCTAACCTATCCTATCGTATCATATCCTATCCTATCCTAACCTAACCTACCTTATCCTATCCTATCCTATCCTAACTTAACCTATCCTATCCTAACCTAACCTATCCTAACCTATCCTATCCCTAACTAGGCTATCCTATCCTAACATCCTATCCTAACCTATCCTATCCTACCCAACCTACCGTATCCTATCCTATCTTATCCTATCCTAACCTATCCTATCCTATCGTATTATCATAACCTATTCTATCCTAACCTATCCTATCATAACATATCCTATCCTATCGTATCCTAACCTGTCCTATCCTCTCCTAACCTATCCTATCCTAACCTATTCTATCCTAACCCATCCTATCCTAACCTATCGTATCCTAACCTATCTTATCCTATCCTATCCTATCCTATCCTATCCTAACTTAACCTATCCTACCTATCCTATCCTATCCTAACCTATCCTATCCTATCCTACCCTAACCTTTCCTGACCTATCCTATCCTAACCTATCCTATCCTACCCTAACCTTTCCTGACCTATCATATCCATTCCTAACCTACCTATCCTACCCTAACCTTTCCTGACCTATCATATCCATTCCTAACCTACCTATCCTATCCTATCTTAACCTATCCTATCATATCCTAACCTATCCTATCCTAACTCATCCTGGCCTAGCCTATCCTATGCTAACCTATCTTACTTAATCTATCTTATCCTATTCTTGCATTTCCTTTTCTTTTCTTCTATCTTTTTCGTTCTGTTCCCTTCCTTCATTATAAACTTCAAGACAAAGCAAAGTTGTTGACGGCGTTGCATCTCACTTTTAGATTTGCAAATCTTTACAGCGATGCAGTAAACGTACTTTACTGGATTGAGTACAGTATATTATATACATGCTTGTTACATATGGAGATCTACTACAGTATAACAATATAATTAAAATTTATTGATTCTCCATCTTAAAGGAATGGGTATAAAAAGATGAATCGTGCGATCATTTTGACAAAAAACGACGCGAAAGAAGGCAAGAATCACCATGATTTTTCAGATAACGAGATTGTAAAGTATTTTGCCCAAGAGGTAAAAATATATTATATAATATCATTTAATACAATAATTCTTCAGTTTGTCTTCACGTAAATATGGCTGTAAAATTTAAGATATAAGTGTGCGTGATTCAATAACGTCATAAAATGATGAATATTACTCTCATATCTTCCAATCCTGCATGTTCCTCCTAAAAAATGCGAATACAAATGCTATCCCGCTATAGCTATCTGGACCTTACCCAATATATTAAGATTAGCCTTATAGGTAATAGACTTCTTTGGAAAAAAAGACGTTGTACTTCCTACATAAATCCTTTAATTCAATAAAAGAAGTATCATACTTTTGCACGAGTTTATTCAGTCTCTAATTAGTCATGATTATTTTTTAACTTTTTTTTGCGTAAGAAGCTAGAGGTAGCTCTTGTCCCGCCTTGCCTGACAACTGAAGCAGATCTGTATCTTTTTTCCAGAAACTACGGCTCAAGAAATATCTTTTAGCCAAACGCACTGAAAGGAAGCAGAAGAGATCGGCTAAAACTAACATTAAAAAGCTCGATATTGATGCTAAGCTATTGAAAGATATCAATCCAATGAACGTCGATGAAGAGGTTAGTCTATATATAACTAAATTTTTGACAAACTGAGTTGGACACAACACACACTTTGATCCGGCTACGACGGTTAGTTAAAATCGTCTGGCGTTAGACAGAGTGAAATAACAAAATGCCTGTTGCTGCCCTGGCTTAAGCAGGATTAAGTTGATGTCTTCTTAGTCCATTGCTGCCTATATAAGCTTGCTGAAATCTTCTGACGTTAAACAGAATAAAATAAATGGAAAAAATACTGAAGTCGAGCTCTGTAGCTTAGATAAAGGAGCACGGGTACCGCGTGCTTGTTACAGTGCTGCCGCTCACTGCTGCAGTCTAAAGTTAAGCCCAAAGTTAAGCCCAAAAGTTAAGCTTGGTTGTACGGGGTTAGTACTTGGATGGACGAGTGCCAGCCTAGAAATGACTCCGTTGTCGAGTTTGGAACTCATGCGAGTAGAGTTGTAGTTGATCTTTCATGTGCTTCGAGAGTTTCTCGTCGGGTTCTCCGGTTTTCCTCCCTCCGTAAAATCAACACCTATACTCGTTAGGAGGTGAATTCATTGACCGAGCTGGCCCGGTTAGCCGGAATGAGTACTAATTGCGATAACATGGAGCCGGCTAGCCCGGTATAGAAAAGTTACGTTAGTTTTACCTCAGTTTTACACTATTTAGTTTATTATTTAAGTCGATGGAATCTTTTGTAAGCCGATCATTTATAAAAAGATTGTTATTGTCTTAGCTAACCGCGAAAGCGTCTTCACGAAGACTAATTAATATATTAAGTCTTCGCTATCATCACGAAACACACAAACAACGTTGCTTGTTTTGAGTTCCTTTCAGCCATATTTATTCACACAGTCAAGTAAACAAGCACGTATCGGAACGAGTTAAACAGTTTTTCAGCCCGCTTTTCCAGGACGAAACGATTACATTGACATTTTCATCTCTGTTATTACTGGGCTAGCCCGATTGCCATGTAATCAAAACGTTGAAAAAAACATATGATTTAATATGTAATGCTGACATGTGTCTCAGTTATGGCGACTCTCTGGGGTGCAAATAAAATGCCATTGACTTGGCCACGTTGATCTGCGTCCTTCGCAATTCAGTCACTGGCTGCAAGTAAGGTTGATTAGCCCCCACTTCTCTCCTTTAAATTTTAATTGTATGTAACTTAATTTCCTCTTCAATGTGATTGAGCAAACAAGTTGTAAGTTGATATAATCTGAGAACAACTTTAGTACATTTATAAACATTTTTTACCATGGCACGTTATTCAAAATTAAATATTGTTGTGTGGAGATTTAAAGTGATTCTGTGATTTACTTCTTTCTTTTTTTCCAGCCGAAAAATCAAAACAAAAAATCAGCAATGGAATTGTTAATGAAAACTGTTACTTATGTTGTCTGTGCACTGTCCTTGGCTGGTATACTAGTGCTGAATATTTTGTACCTGTAAGGTTTCACCAATTGCGTTCTCTGTTATTGTTATTGTTATTGTTATTGTTATTGTTATTGTTATTGTTATTGTTATTGTTATTGTTATTGTTATTGTTATTGTTGTTGTTGTTGTTGTTGTTGTTGTTATTGTTGTTGTTGTTGTTGTTGTTGTTGTTGTTGTTGTTGTTGTTGTTATTGTTATTGTTGTTGTTGTTGTTGTTGTTATTGTTATTGTTATTGTTGATATTATTACTAATTTTTGTTCTTTGTATTAATAATTATAATCAAAACAGATAACAAACTCCTTTAAAAATGTTTGCAGGGTACATCTGCTAACAAAAGATGGCCTTTCAAAACTCACGTCACAAAACTGGTCTAATTTATCCAGCTCGTCACAAATGACAATTATGGCTCTGGCTTTGCTTTTATTTCATGTACCAGTTGGAGGAGATGTTACTGGCATGTCAGCCTCAGAAGGAACTTATTTTCAAAACGAACCACAAGGGCGTAAGTAAAAATATCTATATAAATATAATAAATATAATATACAATAAGGGAAATAAAGACTTTGCATGGGAACGAGATGGCTACCAAGTTAAGAATTGTAGTAAAAAATGTGTAAGAAGGGGCTGAAGTTTTAGCACTAACTGTCTTTATTTGAATTGTGAGATGTCCAGTAATAGCAGAAAATTGGACGAAAAACATATTTAACATGCTGTAATTGAAAGATAAAACAATTTTATATGAATTACAGTATATTGTGGTGTGTTGGTGGAGTGGCAGTGGTGAGTGGTGTTGGTGGGAGATTGTGAATGGTGAGAGGATGGTGGGTGATGGGTGGAATGTGGTATTGGTGGTGCGATGTCTTCATGGTCTATCAAATTTTCAGAATCATTGCCAAAAATTTATAACAATTGCTGCATTAAAAATGTTAACATGCATGTTTAAACGTTTTAATAGATGGATGTTTAGTATTATTTATTTTCATTTTTCAAACTATGATTACCTTTTATTTCAGGGTATCTTCAAGGTTACGTCATCGACAGCTTGTCTCATATGTCATTGTTTCATTGCCAAATCCAGTGCGTCAATCGCCTCCCAAAATGCAGGTCCATAAACTACATTGAGAATGAAGACGGGTCGAGTATTTGCGAAATAAACAAGGAAAGCCAAAATTGTGCACTGCCTGGGGAATATATTTTAAGAGAAAAATCATTCTATTTGGAAACAGTGCCAGAAACTGAGGATGAAGTGAGTATCTTTGCAGCCTATTTTAGTAATCTAGCCCACTTTTTGCTTGTTATCAGATAATAATAATTTTATACCAGCCTACTCCCTGGCTCTTTCTCTTCGCTGTTTTAATATTTGCTAGCATAGGCGTAGTCAAATCTCATCATATACGCGCGTGCATAAGAACGGCGGGACAAGGCTGATTTTATACGTTTCTTAAGAATAAGAACACCAGCTTGCCACCTTTCACTTACTTATAGTTTAAACCATTGGAACAAGACTGACATGTTAGTTAGCGTTAGTTGCACAATAAGAAATTAAAATGAAGAAATAATTTAACACAATAGTAATCAGATTGCTTGAACGAGATATCGAACCCAAATGAATATATTCGAATAGGTGAGTTTCAGGGTGTTGCGCGCGCATCGTTTTGGAAAGGAATTGGCAGGCTCTTCTCTACAAAGTAAGCAATGGAAAACAGACTTGCTAGCGAGCCGCCAACAGCAGAATAACAGTGTTAAATATCCAGAAACTGTATCTATACTTTGTTTATTTTAAATAGTACGTTAACTTTGAGGGGAGCTTTCCAGGTTTTTTTTGAAAAGAGGGGAGCACGGATGGCGTGTGCTGTTAGGGCGCTGCCTCTCACCCATAGTTAAGCCCGGTTGAACGGGGTTAGTACTTGGATGGGTGACCGTCTGGGAACAGCCCTGTTCTCGAGCTTGGGACTCATGTGAGTAGAGTTTAGTTGGTCTCTCCTGTGCTCCGAGGGTTTTTCGCTGGGTTCTCCGGTTTTCCTCCTTCCGTAAAATCAACACCTAGGGCTTAGCAGGAATCCGTGGTCTGAACTGTGTCGTATGGCGGCTGCTTAAAGCGCCTTTGATATGCCTCGACACGGCCACATTGAAAAATCCTTAGGAGTAATTTGATTGTAAAGGTACACGTTTGATGTATTCTAATTAAACCCATGACCATGAGGAACCGCAGTATTTCTCACTATTTCTCAGAGGGCCTGTTCACATGAGGCATTAGGTACCTCGGGACAGAGTTATCCCGCCTCCAAACTTTTGTATAATTACGCATGCGTAATTATGCATGCTTTTGCCCAGAATAACTCGGGGTGAAGTGTTCACATGAAGCTAGGGTTATCTCGGAGGCCAGGGATAAATCGGTAATTGCGTTTTATCATGTGAAACATGGTCAACTTTGACCCTAGTCCCCGAGTTATCCCTACCCCCCAAGATAACCCGGTCTCATGCGAACAGACCCTTATACTTTCTTATTACTTCTTCTTACTATACCTTTCTCTATTCTATTTTGTTTATGATTTAACTTACCAATTTCTGTATATCTATAGTATAATCTATTTTATAGGATTATTATCTCATAAATGTAGTCTTCAGTGTAGTTTTTAGTAGTTTCTTTAAGAAATGGAAAATGGCCGCTCGTGTTCTATAATATATAACCTGATGCAAACAAGAGAGCCAGTAAGTTGGAGGAATTCAAAAGTTGATGTGAACATAAGTATTTTCAAATTTTCTAAAACTCACTTGAGTAAGTTTGAGTGTGTGCATGGTCGCAAATTGTAGTAGAAAGGCGAATTTGTGGTAACATTGCGTCGTTTTACCACAAATCAGTCGCGGTTCTATTATGATAATTAATTTGTTAGAAGCCTTCGATAATATACTAGCTAACATGGTCATAAGCATAAGCTCAATTTGCGGAGTGGGGAAGACTTGAAAACCCGGTAAAGGAAAAATTCAAAGCGGAGAGAACTCTATTTAAGAACTATATCCCGTATAACTGGGCCTAACTTCTCTTCTTAATTATGTATAGTGACAAGACGTAGCGCACTAACAGTACACGTTACCAGTGCTTCGCCCAATTTATTCCCTGTTCTTCTGTTACAGGTTTGGTGTTCCACTTGTAATTACAGTGGTGTTATTGTGAAGACAAATGAACAACCTGGTTTTTCGTGTTCATGCAAAGAAGGATTTTACGGGGAAAAATGTCAGCACAAAGGTAAATACCATTTCAGTTTGTTATTTTAATTTTGGGTAAAAATTTAATAACCAGTATTAGAATGCAAAAGAGAAATACTTCTTAAAAGCAGCAGTTATGAAATTATTTCTAAATACTACATGTAGCACGTTACATATTTCCGATCCTGTTTCTAATTCGGAATATTATACCGATAAATGTAACTATAACATATTGAAAGTTTAATTGGCTCTCAGATATAAATGCATGTTTAAATAATCTCTTGCTGCATATTTTCCTCTTGTTGTTGTTACATCTCAAGCTTAAAATATAAGAATATACAGGGCAAAATTACTTGCACTTGATTGGTTACTTGATCAGCAGTACTTGCATGTGATTGGTCGCTTTGTTGCTTAGCAACAGTGAATCTCAGAGGACTGACTTTTTTCAACAAATCTGCAAGGTTTTTCGGTCTGAAAATGCTTTATTGTTTACTTTGAACTAATTTAAACTATTGAAGGAGTGTAAACTATTAGTAAAAATAAATACACTAGAAAATTTACGAACTTTTGCCTGTGTTTAGAAAAAGAAAGCAACAGGCACAGCGACAGAGCGATGAAAATTGGAATGTTGCCTAGCACCGACCGTGATAAGCTGCATGTACTCCGACATTTTCTGGACATAACATAGCTCTTGAATAATTTTGCCCGCTATATTATTAACATATAATCGCATGAGTTCTCGTAAAATTAAGATTTAATTTCACTCGTGTTTTCAAAATCTTACAAATTACCCTCGTCGCTTCGCGACTCGGGCAATTTTGTAAAATTTTGAAAATACTCGTGAAATTAAACTTTAATTTTCCTCGGCCCTATGCGATTATCTATACAAATACCACTTTATTCACAATGTTTTACTAACAACAGCATCTCTTCACTCTCACACTCCTCGTGTCCAATTCCCCACTAGAGGGTGTATGTATTAATGGTAATACATTCACCCTCTAGTGACCCAGTGGAAGCAGTGGGTAGTGAACGACACTACAGTTGTGCATGTGTGTGAGTGTGTGTGTGTCTGTCTGTTTGTCTGCATATGTCTGTCTGTTTGTCTGCATATAAATAGTGTGCATAATTATATATACATATAATATGTACGTATCGATGGGAAAGATACATTTAGAGTGGTTGCTAATCGATAAACCGAAAGATATCTTAATATAGTACTGTATGTTTTAAACAATTTAGACGTGAACGAGTGCGCTACCAACCCCTGTCATGCAAATGCAACTTGTAACAACACTATGGGATCTTTCTCATGTGCTTGTAATACTGGATTTATTGGCGATGGATTGAACTGTGCAGGTACGAATACACGCAGAAAAATCACATATTTGATATAGATATGACTATGGGCTTAGTCCAAATGTAACCAAACTGAGAGGAACGTTACTCTAAAACTGTTGTAAGATTTAAGAAAACTCTTTAGCATAACTTTAGTTCTAAAACATGTCATTTTGTTTGTTGGAACAGTTTCTATAGCAGCATGAGAGACCTTCAAAAAAGTTTACTTTTTACATTAAATATATAAATGTATATATAACCGCATATAAATAGATATCTTAATATTGTACTGTACGTTTTAAAAATTTTAGACGTGAACGAGTGCGCTACCAACCCTTGTCATGCAAATGAAACTTGTAACAACACCATGGGATCTTTCTCATGTGCTTGTAATACTGGATTTATTGACGATGGATTGAATTGTGCAGGTACGAATACATGCAGAAAAATCACATACTTGATATAGATATGACTGTGATCAACTGGGTTTAGTCCATATGTAACCAAACTGAGAGGAACGTTACTCTAAAATTGTTGTAAGATTTAAGAAAACTCTTTAGCATAACTTTAGTTCTAAAAAATGTCATTTTGTTTGTTGGAACAGTTTCTATAGCAGCATGAGAGTCCTTCAAAAAGGTTTACTTTTTACATTAAATATATAAATGTATATATAACCGCATCCAAATAGATATCTTAATATAGTACTGTATGTTTTAAAAAATTTAGACGTGAACGAGTGCGCTACCAACCCTTGTCATGCATATGCAACTTGTAGCAACACCTTGGGATCTTTCTCATGTGCTTGTAATACTGGATTTATTGGCGATGGATTGAACTGTGCAGGTACGAATACATGCAGAAAAATCACATATTTGATATAGACATGTCTTTTAACAACTGGGTTTAGTCCAAATGAAAACAAATTGAGAAGAACGTCAATTACTCTAAAATTGTTGTAAGGTCTATATTGTATAATAATTTTTTAAAAACATATTCATCAAGAATAGAAAAAGCTGTAGGTTTTTAGACATTTGTCCATGTACGGTGATCACCTTTCTCTGGCTAACTGCGTCTTGCCTTACATGCTATTCAGATGTGTCAATTATCTTAAAAGAAAACCCTGAATTTCTTAAACAAATTAAACAGTGGCTTCCTGTCAAGACTGGTTGGTATCTTTGTTTCCGTACTTCAGAAGATGGATGGCTAGCAGTTACATTTCATTCCAAATGTGACAATCAAGGAGCCACCGTTACGATTGTTCGTGTGGGACAATACATCTTTGGAGGTTATAATGACCTCTCATGGACAGGTAAGAGTATATAACACGTGTTGCATGGTTAAGTCGTTTTGAATGAAAAGGGTTCACGTTCTTTAAAACTGAATGTAGCTTGATAAAAAGGTTTCCGTAGAAATATTACTAAAGTGGAAAAAAAAATCTTTTTTTTAACAAAGTTCAAACAGACATTTGTTAGGACAGACATTTTAGCAATTAATAAAAACCGGGAAAGAGACTGAGTTGTTGGCGGTAGTGTCTCTACAAGGTATGTTACGTGTATTTTGCAAAACAAATAAAAAATCTGCCCCCTCGTTTTGTTTGTCTTTGAAATTTCTGAAGTATGTTTCGGACATATTAACTTTGTTTGGTTTTCAGAGGCTAGTTGTATAAAAAAGGTACTTAACTTTAGCTGTAGTTAGAGCTTAATGCTAACCAATCAGGACCCGAGTTTGAGAAGTCAACTACAATTTAACTACGCGAGATGTAGTTAAACTGTCAACACTAACATACAACATAATTCAGGCTGAAGGTTTGAATCTCCATATATCACTAATAAAACTTTAGGCAACATAAATTATTTTTTGGGAAAATTTTTTTACCCTTTTTTTAAAATTTTTATTATATATATTTCAATTTTTTGCTTTTAGCAAACTTTAAATCTACAAGTATCAATAACAAAACTTTGTACAGCACAGAAAAACTGAACTTTGATTTGAAAACTGACTAAATTATCACTGGGACCATGAATAAAGAGAGAAAGTCGTTAAGATTCACTAGCCTCAGCCCAAATGTTACCTAGAAGGCGAGCAGCTGAGGTGAAGAGCTCGATACGTAGAGCAGCATAATTGAGACAAAAAAGAAAAAAGTGTTTAACAGTTTCTATACCAGTACCACAACTACATATGGGAGAATCTGTACAATTAATAGAATACAAATAATGGTTGATTCCATGAACACCTAACCGAAGAATACCTTGTAAAAGAAACATCATACAATTTATTATAGTTAAGGTCAAACATGGACTTCCCTAGATGGTATTTGAAAACTAAAGGACTATTAATATTTCTCAAATCATCGGCTAAGCTATTCCAACATCTAACAGTACTTGAAAAAAATGAATTAGCAAATCTGCTTGTTCTAGCAGGAATAACAGAAAATTTATCACCAGATCTCAAAGGATATCTAGAGCGTAGACACTAAAGAGGGTAATAAATCAGAAAGGAATAAGGGCGTTAAACCATTAATTATTTTATGAAACAAAATTAACTTGTGTCTACGCCTTCTAGAAAACAAATTCTCCCATGCAAGCTCATAAAGAAGATTACGATGACTAGTTCCTTTCATTGCGCCAATCACTACCTTTGCTTCTTGGTACTGAATATCCTCCAAAAACTGAGAATCAAAATCAGAGCAATTGTCTCAGATCACATCGGCATATTCAACTAAAATTAGATCTACTGATATTTATAAAGAATGGCCAAAGTTGCCCTATTTAACTTAAGTTTTAAGGATTTAAGAATATTTAGTTTCTTAAAAGCTTTTGAATACATCTCTGAAATATGTTTGCTCCAGCTATAAGATCAGAGGCGAAAGTAAGACCCAAATGAGTATAAGTATAAACTTCACTAATTAATTCTCCGTCCATAATGCACTGTAGGTGGTGAACTTGTTTTTCACGCTTAGCAGAAAAAGTCATAGATCTAGTCTTAGACGCATTCATGGTTACCAACGAATTGGATGACCAGGCAGATATTTAATCAAGATCAGAATTTAACTTATGATTAGAATCTGAAGTAGATCTTACAATATCAAGTAACGACGTGCCATCAGCGGACAAAAACGATTGACACGTTAAATCTTGTGTAATATTAATAAATATCAAAAATAGTACAGGACCTATAAGACTGAACCTTGAGGTTCACGGACACATAAAGATTTTAATTTGTAAAGAAAACCGTTATGCCACACTTTATCAAAAGCTTTACGTCCAAAAATACCATTCTGGCCTCTAAACCATTTTCGAAAGCGACTTGAATTTGATGGCAAATATAGATTCATTGATTAATAGTGGAATCGCCAGGTCTAAATCCTAAGACGTAAAACAAAAGATTGTGCACCTTATTTGCCACCCTCAACCTTTGTTAACCGCTTTGATGTTCGCCGCGTTTCCAGACAATATAATTCTATAGGGACTATGGTATCATCAACACACATTTGACTAGCAAAATAATCATTGAATAAATTTGCTTTCTCAAGGGGATCACTAATAGGAACTTGATTTTCAATTATAGTTGGAATAGATGACGCTTTACCAGAATAAAAATGTTTGGCAATCGTCCACCACCTCCACGCCCAACAGGTCTATATTTGTAAACAAAGGGGTGGTAACCAGGAATACTAAACGAATTATGATCTCGGATTGAATAAGTATCTATAGCCATGTTTCAGAAATAGCAAATAAGTCAAATTTGTGTTCCAAAATTAACAAACTTATTTCATCAAATTTCGAATCTGATCTTAATCTACGAGCATTCAAATGGCCAACAAATATAGGTCTAGAAACGGGACCGGGATTAACATGAATATCATTAGACAAAATAATCCGAAGTACCAAAACGGCAACATGTGCAAGAACCATGAGGAGAATTTAAACATGACATGTAAGCAAAATTAAGCGCAGAATGACAAGAAGCCCTTCAGAAGGAAATATATCATGAATAACCCAATAGCTGCTCTGTATTGAACTAAATTAACTTCCATCAAACACAGTAAATGGTAATTTATGTAAAGCTCCCACCTCAGAATACTGCCGACAGATAAATATAACCAACAAATTAAACAAACTAAAGAAAAATCCTATACACATACAATAAAGGAAAGAAGAATACATTATAGTATAAGGAAATTCGGTTAAAAATAGAGGCCAGGACAAGGCCTAGTTCAATTTTCAATTACTTATCATGGTTCCACTGTTACATCAGAGATTTTGCGTGATATGCTTGATCTCTCCACTATGTTTAGCAAATATTTTCCCGTCGACAGACCAGACCGAATCTAACACTTGGGCTCGTTTCACTTTCTGCATGCAGAAGACTGTAATTTTATCTAGTCAAATCATCCGTAATTAAAAGATTTGTGCCTTTCAACATTTTCCTGCTCTTAATAATTCGAGACTTAATTTTATATGAATCGAATTTTACGATAATCGCCCGAAGTTTTCCGTCCATCTCAGAACCCACCCTGTGACAACGGTCAATGTCCGATTAACTTAAAACAATGTCGAGCTTGTGCTTAAAAAAGTCAAGGATCTTTTCTTCACAGATTTCATCAGAAGACTCGTCAATGGCAAATTTTGGCCACAAAAATGTCTCCAAATTTGACCCCATGCCAGCTCCTTTGAGCGTAACCCCAAGCTCTCCTTCCTGGCGCCAGCTAAAGTTATAGTACCATCACTAGCCTGCGAGCAGGCTTTCTGGGAGGCGAGGCGGGATGTGCCTCGCCTCCAAGAGAGCCTGCTCGCAGGCTACACCATCACACGTTCGACAGACAATCTACCACAATTTACTGTGCAAAGTTAAGTACATTTTACTTGATGATAAATGTACATTTTTGTACATTTTGTTTGGTCAAATGACATATCTTTTTTAAAACCATGTTTTTACACTGAAACAACAAGAAACATGTAAGGACATTAATGTTCATGTCAGGTTTCAGAAGGAATTATAGCGTTTCCAGTTAGTCTAAGTGCTTTTAATTTTTGGCTGCATGCATGTGGAATGGCAAATTTGCATGTCCTGGATGGTAGCTTGATCAGTTTTGCTTGCTGTGGCTGTACTGTAAAAACCTCAGTGCAATATTGCACTAGTACAAGAACTGTCCGCTCTGTCCATAAGTAGTAAATGCTGAATTTGTTTATCACGTTGCTCCAAAAATCTATGATATAACAACCTTACAGAGATAAGGGGGAGTTTTAATTTAAGACGTGAGAGTTGTTTAGTAAAAGGAAAAAGGGATAGAAAGCTTTATTATATACGGCACAGGATACTTTCGGTAAAATTGTGCGCTGTGATTGGTTGTTGACGTTTTTTGTTAATACCCTACGATCAAAAACAAACAAGAAAACCCTAAAAACCTGACTAAAGTACGAGATAAAAACAACCGAAAATAACGCTAGTCTTGCATTTTGACGAAGTTAATGGAAACGGAGACCCGCAAATACATGATTGATTTTTCAGTGAAAAGTGCCATGTAAAATAAACTACTTAATTAAGGCAGGTTTCCATATAATCGCTACGATACGATCGCCGCGATCGCTCAAATGTTAACTCGGTGATCGCAACGATCAACAATCGTGTCGCTGTTTCCATACGATCGCTAAGGCAGCCATGGCTGATCGCGGCCATAGTTTTAATGGTCCGCTGGGATCCAGATAATTCCATATGAATTAATCGCAACGACCGCTCAAAAATGAACTTGGCGATCGCAGCGATCGTAGCGATCATATGGAAATTGATTATATGGAAACGACTGACACAAGGATCGCTGCGATCGTTGCGTTTTATATGGAAATTGTGATTTTGCAATCTCAGCGATCTTGATGATCAGTATGCATCCGAACGGACCATTAAAACAATGGCCGCGGTCAGCAATGGCCGCCTTAGCGATCATATAGAAACAACGACATGATTGTTGATCCTTGCGATCGCCGGGTTAATTTTTGAGCGATCGCGGCGATTGTGGCGACCGTAGCGATTATATGGAAACCAGGCTCAGGTAATATTTCATAAATGAGTGGGAGTGTTTTACCAGGGGTTAGAAACTGACGAGAGATCAACGAAAATCACGAGGCCGTTAACCGAGTGATTTTCATTGTTCTCGAGTGTTTCACAGACACGATACACGAGTTTATGAAATAGCTTCTCAGTCGTCAATTATAGTAGAGGAACTTGGTCATATATTGGTGCATATTAGCCATTAGACAATGGTCTCACGTTGAATTTATAACTAAGAAATGTGGTAATAAACGGTTCTCAACCTCGTACCCAGGCATGCATGCACGATTTTTTTTCGGAGGGTTGTGATTAGATTTAGGGTTTCCGGGGGGCGTGATTACGGGGGGTGGTATGGGGGTGAGGTTTCGTTTAATAAGGTTGTCCAATCAGATGGTGGTTTTAATAGTTGGTTAAGCTTCATAATTTGAAGGAAATGATAGCTCGTATTTCGCGAGCATCGACAGCCGCCATTTCCGATCGTGATTGATACGCAGGGGACCCTCCCACAGTCGAAAGTTTTGATGGACGACACGTGACCAGCCTGGACCATGGTCGATTTTCGCAGCGGTGGGCGGGGGCGGGGGAGCGGAGATAAGACCCTGGGTACGAGGTTGAACGGTTCTTTGTTTCCGCCGTTTATTATCTGATTTCTTAATTATAAATTCAGTTTGCGCGACCTTTACCGGGTTTCAAAATTCATGCACTTGACCAAATATTATACCCGGTTGGGCTATACAATTTCTGTTTCCTTACAGAAACCCAAAATTGTATAAAAAATTTTAATAACGGATATATATTATATAAAAGATATAAGAGATACTAGAAACCTGCACAGAAGTACAGGTAATCAAAATTAAAGCGAGATTGAAGGGTATTGCAAATGTGACATCTTGATTTCTGTTGGCCTGGGAGTAACCAAGTTTAGATTAATTTGTGTAAAAACTTGGTCTTAAATATTCAAAAATCTTCCATAGTTGTTGGGTAACTCATATTTCATAATCGAATTAATGTACAGCTTTAATTTTGAAGTTTGCAGCTCAGAATTTCAACATAAGACAATCGAGGCTAAAAATAGCGTGACATAACCTCCTTTAATATTAGTATTTGAAAACAGTTTGAAACTATTTGTTATTTTCTTTTGTTTTTAGGATCAGGTGGTTATAAATCAAGCTCGAATGCGTTTCTTTTCTCTCTCCGAAATAAAGACAATTTGAAGCCATTTAAGGCTCCAGTCTACCGATACAGTGAGCAAGCAATTTACGACAGTTCTAGTCATGGACCCACCTTTGGAGGAGGTAAAGATCTCAAAATCGCCAACAACGCTCACTCGTCAATAACCTCTAACACAAATTTTGGTTACACATACCAACCTCCATCTGGTTACAGCCGTGGCAGCAGCAACATCCGAGCTCTCTTGGCTGGCAGTCATTATTTCACTCCATCTGAAGTAGAAGTATTTTACTTTGGTTAAACTGTCAACGTTCTTTTAAAGCATTACTAAAATTAGAATAGAACACGTGTTGTGTTAATTAAACAAATAAAGTTTGACTTAAAACAAGAAAAGTTGAATAATCCGCACAATACTAGTATCCGCACAATACTACATTGCATTGTATTACATTGTTGGAATGTTACGTCTAGAAAAAAATCTTCCTATTTACTCATTTTTAAAGTGTACCTAACTCTTAAATTAAATTAAATGCATATCTAAGTACTGCAAAATTTTAAAAGTAAACGCTCTTCTGAAGCAATCCCCTGATCTCCCCTTCCTCCCCTAGAAAGTAACCGCCCCCCCCCCCCCAAAAAAAAAAAAAAAAAAAAAATTACACCTTCCCAAGTAACACTCTCCCTCCACAGTAAGAACTCTCCACTTCCTATGATCAGTAACCACGTTAATTTACTACTAAACTTAATATACTCTAACAAGACCCACTAGCAGATTTACACAATTCTTATGCGAGTTTCGGTAGTGAATACAGTCGAAGCTCTCCTTGCGACCACTCTCGTAAGCGACCAGCTCTAGTTGCGACCACCCTCACGAAACCCCGTTTAAATTCCCTATTAAACTCTGTTACTAAAAGCTCTCGTAAGCGACCACTCCCGTAAGCGACCGCGACCACCTTTCAGATTCACAAACTGAGCTTTTTCTTTGTTTTTAAGCTCTTGTAAGCGACCACCCTTGGAACCTGCCCCTTTTGCAATCAGTCAACACTGCGCTAAAAAGAAATTTGATAACTTTTAATGCAGTAATGTGATTATAAAATGCATAACAATAAAGTATTTCTGTTTCCGGCTGGTTGACAGAATAGAAACGCAGTGTTTTTCTGGTCCAATCTCTCGTAAGCGACCAACTTCAGCCATTTCAGTGGGTGGTCGCACTCGAGAACGAATTCTCGTAAGCGACCAGTTCTAGTTGCGACCACTTTTTTCAGTTCCCGAGGGTGGTCGCTTACGAGAGCTTCAACTGTAGTGTTTTCAAAGTATACTCTCCCCCTGGAGTATGTGTTTTTATTTTGATCAACTCTTGTGCGTGAAGCCGCTGATCTATCGCTGACTCAGCTACCTTCAAATATGAAATATGGCGTCTTTCTGGTAGAGCTCTGTCTGGTGTTAATACTTTTAAATGGTTATTAAACGCGGCTTTGAAAGTCGAAGAACCCTGTTGGATTGTGTGTGATATTTGAAGTGATGATAATCGTAAAGATATACGTATGTTCCTACATACTGTGTGAATAATGAAAAGAAATAGACAGCCAAGTGTCAATATTTGTAGTGGATGATCTGCTAGAAGGAGTTTGGACTTGGAGAAAAGGTGAGTTTATATACATGTAGTCACGTACAATAGTAGTTTCCAACCTTTTTTTCCATTCTAGGCCCCCCTCGGGACACGTTCAAAATTGGTTTATGACCTTCACCTTCACATTTTGTGATGACACATTTGTAGGTTTTTTTTTTCGTTTTGGGGCAAATCCGTTTTGAAAATTTTTGTAGTTTGGGTCTCTTAAGTGGAATTTCCTGCGTATTGATGGTTTGCAATCAATCTCTTGAGATTTGGAAGACAAAGAAACGGCGGCCATGTTGGAGGAAAACATACTCCAAATACAATAGCTGATAATGAGATTCTTTCGTTAAAGTTCCTCCAACATGGCCGCCATGACGTCAAGTGCAAACCAAGAATTGACTAATTTTGAGGACACTTGAGCAAAAGATAACGGTCTTAAAATCTTTAAATATAAAACATATTTTGGCTTAAATCAGATCAGGGCTTGAGGGCTGTAGACAGAGTGGGGGTGACAGTGTGTGTTTTATTGGTGTGTGTGTCACCCTCCTAACTTTTACAAAACTGAACTACAGTGGAACCCCTATTAAGCGGCCACCCTCGTGGAAATGGCAGGTGGCCGCTTAATAGGGGTTCAACAGAAATTAACATAAGGCATGGTAAAGATGTCATTTTACTGTTATACAGACACATTTAGGGGCTTGTAAGCAAAATACAGCTTGTTATTTACATATCACCATTGTCGTAAAAATATACTACAAACAGTACTGTACGGTGTCATCTTTAAACTTGCAATAAGGTCCCATATTAATAAAACCATCAAGTAAGTATTTACATTACAAAAGGCAAACGGCAATGTCTATACTGTAAAAGAAACATAGCGCTTTACTTAAAAGAGTGATATACACGCATCTGCCGCTTTGGACCATGGAGCTGCAACGCACATCAGATCGCTGGATTTTCCAAGGGACAATGCAAGTTCCTGGTATCCATGAAACTGTGCGAAGTGCCGCAAAGTGTGGTAAAGCAGTCGTTAAGGGCAAATGTGTTAATAGAGGAGGAGGCTATGGTTTAGAAGTTCCATGTGAATACCATTTCATAGGAGACAAATTTGTGTGGTTGGAAACAAAGCTTGGAAAAGAAGGATTTGAACTTAAAGACAGTGGCAGACACTAGGGGGGGGGGGGGTGATTGCCCCCCCCCAATAATTTTAGCTGAAGGTTTCATTTTGAAAAGTGGAAGCACAAGAAAGTTTTTATTTCAAGAAGTGGAAGCACTATTTATTAGTTATTACAATAACAACAGCAGCAAAATGGCGTGTTTTAATAAAAACAAGCGAAAGTATTCTAATCCCACAAAATAAGTGTTATGAAGTAAGTTTGGATAAAGAAATTTCTTACAAGTTACAACATGCTTGATGCTTCGCATTTTTCCATTGTCATTTGAATTTTGCTTCGCAAAGGGTTAGAAATGTTCACACATTGCATAAAAGTCTTACAGCGAAAAATATACTAAGCACAAATGAACAATAGATTTAAGCAGCATGCTGTAATTTCTTTAGAAACAATTTTAAACTTCTCATTTGACTATTGACATGCTGTAGCCATAGGCATAGCACTATCGATGGCTATAAACAATAATAACAACAGTTGAAACTTGAAAGTATCTACAGCATTAAGATGATAGTTTAAAGTACTATATACATGTTTTTAATTAAAGGGTGCAATTCGGGCTTTTTGATTTACCCAACGATCAAGCACTTTGTCCAAGTTTATCCTTTTTAACAGGTCTTTGTTCATCGATAGCAACATAAAGTCATTGGCCAACGAACTGTCTAAGCTATTACGAGCCCAGCTCAATATCCGATTCATAGCACTGAAGCTTCTTTCCAGGGTTGCAGTACCAACTGGCAAGGTCTTCAATATGGCGATCACCTTGGATAAGTTGGGGTGCAACTCAGGGTCGATGTTCTTTCCGGCCGCAATTAGAATCTTCGCCCGTTCACACTCGGTTTTAAGCAAGGCAGAGTCAATATGGAGACAATCTCCAAATTTGGCAACGAGACTGGATAGAGTCGTGTAATCCAGGTATGTCGATTTTGATGCATCTAAAGCCTCCAGAGCTCCCAGTATATCGGTATTCTCGCCAGAGAAACGTCGTTCCAACTCTTCGAGGAGCATGGGAACAGAAGCTGCCTTGAGACGTTCACAGAATTCACGAGGGCATGCAGATCTTGTGGAATCTTGTCTGGAAACATGCACGGGATCCTCATAGTCCAAGGTAATGTTCACAGTCGAACATAGCTCTTTGGCGGATTCAATGATGTCGTTGGTTTCAATCTCAACAAGAAGCTTCCTTACAGCCACCATTTCGTTGGCTACGTTTAGCCATTTGACATTGGTCTCTTGCATAGCCTTACTTAATCCATGCATTATTGACAAAAGCTGATGAAGAAAGCAAAGGGAGATAACAAATTTTCCCGAGAGAATCTTGTGATAGAGACCCGCTGCTGAATCGGCTTGGTTTGAATTGGAAGCACTGATCTTCTGAAGGCTTACGAGAATCGCTCGAGTCTTTTTACCATTGTATTAACACCCTCAAACTTACAAGCCCATCGGACTTCTGTAAGAGAGGAGGCCGCCATTATGGGCTGTTTTGGATAAAACTCCTTTTGAACAGCTTCGAATATTTCTCTGTTGCTGGCGACGTTGAAAATGGTGTGCAAAGCCTTGTAGACATTTATTACATTACATGCTTCATTAACTGTACGAAAATAAGCCGCTACAATCAAATTCAGACGGTGCGCAGCACAGTGGATATAAAGCAACCAAGGATAATATCTCCTCAGTTTAGCAGCTACGCCTTCGTAACATCCGCTCATAACAGATGCGCCATCTGCTCCAAGCGCCAGAAGAGTGGCGGACGAACTCAGTTTTTCAATTGTTGGCAAAGCTCCTTCATTCACAATGGTCTGGGCATCAGTCTCTTTAAGTCTAGCGAGATCATAAAATCGTTCTTCGATTCGTCCTTCGTCGTTTACAAACCTAAAACAAGTCGACAGCTCTTCATGCCCCGCATTATCTTTGCATTCATCGATGAGCATTGAATACATCCCCGCTCTGTCTATCTGTTCCTCTATCAGATGTCGAACCTCGGAAGCCATGGCTCTTATCAACTCGAGCGAAGATCGCTTTGATGTGTAGTCGTACGCTTTGTATGTTTGAATGATGAATCACCCTCCTATGCAGTTGTTTGAATGTTGGGTTAGTGCGTAGCATTACATTGATGAATTCTTTCCACTTTCCTGCATTGAGCGACTCGTCAGTTTCATCGTGCCCTCTATACGCCATCTCTTCAGAACAAAAGTACCGATGATACTCCAACAGCGTCTTCATGTATTCTCGATTGTTTTCCACTAAAGACGGTCTCTCAGGGTCTAACATATTTCTAATACTAGCCCCTGGATTCTTTTTCTGGATGTTGTAACTTTCCCAACGAGTCATGGAAAGGAGGTGATCAGAGCATGCGTCATGGGCTTTAAATCCGCGATTATTTTCCATTGCCTTTGACCAGGTAGAAAAACCAACTTTAGTGAATGCTGTGTCGCTCTTTGACGTCGATGTGCTAAAGTTCCTACACGCAAAACAAAATGCTTTGTCTTTTGCAATGCTGTATTCAAGCCACGGGTAGC
Source organism: Paragorgia papillata (assembly GCA_035771165.1). Classification (NCBI taxonomy): domain Eukaryota; kingdom Metazoa; phylum Cnidaria; class Anthozoa; order Scleralcyonacea; family Coralliidae; genus Paragorgia; species Paragorgia papillata. Next base: position 3,168,871 of record JAWNZC010000132.1, read on the forward strand.
TTGTATACCAGGTTGCTCGAAAACGACGATTCTTCTGGTCTCTCGGATAGGACCCAAGCCCAAGGTTTGGCTGCGAGGGCCCATCCACCAAAGATCCAAGATCACTCACTGCGGAGTCTAGATCAACTGGACGAACTCCCACTTGCGGCGGCTGAACAACACATACTGAAGCAGATGTTGACGGGATTAGAGAGCTTGACGCTGTATCGTTGTCTTCAGTAGTCCTGACGTGAGCGCTATCTTCGTTCACTGTTGTGGTTGCCACAGCTCCAGCTGTTGATGATGCTCCATCGCGATCGCCCCCCCCCCCCCGCCCCCAATAATTTTAGCTGAAGCTTTCATTTTGAAAAGTGGAAGCACAAGAAAGTTTTCATTTCAAGAAGTGGAAGCACTACTTATTACTATTCAACTATAAACGGAATAAATTAATATCAAAATTCCGTTACACATTTCATTTCAAAATTCAATGCCTATAAACATGTTTCTCGTACAAATAAAAGTAGAATTTCTACTTTTATTTGTACGAGAATAGAATATATTAACGAAACAAAAGCGTGCGCAGAACGGAGTCATAGACGAACTATGCATAGACTGATCAAATTCTGATATTTATTTATTTTAAAAGAAATATGTGGATTTCACTCGCTTAGCAAATAAATTTTACATTGTCATTGGCGTGTTAATTAAACCACCTTGCAATTCAGTCAATGTGTCAGTCTCTCTCCGACAATTTTAACGTGCATCTGATCTGCGGTTTATGCAGGGTTCTCACAAATATAGTATACGAGTATTAGTATATTTTGCGATTTCAAACAGAAACGAACTCATGAACACAACGCACATTCTGCACAGCAGCTGAGGCTACGATCATGCGCTTAACAACTGGAACCCCTCATTTCAGGGGGTAGTTAAATCCAATTTCCCCAGAGTCTCCCCCGCGCTCTCCCGCTGACCAAAAAGGGGGTGACTATGGGCTCGAGATTGATATTTCATTGGCTGATGAACACAGTGAACTCTATATAACTCTTCTTCCGGATAACAAGAATCCTGTGATGGCGTGAACGGATTATCCCAGAGCCTCTCATTTCCCACCCGCTGGGTAAGGGGAACGTGGGCTCTGGGAACGAGATGGCAGGAAGACATAAAAAGAGTAATTGGGGCTGAGATGATAATGAACACATAGGTAGGCTATAAATAGGGGCGGTTATGGGGTTTTAACCACACTTGGGCTAAAAAATCGGGGAAGAAAGGACGAAAGTAAAATCCAAAGGTTTTCAGTCAACCGACTTTGCCCCTGTTGGCCTACAGCCCTCTTGGGCTTCTTCAATTTTTGTTTCTTCTCCTATGGCACAACAACAAGTTCCTGCCGATGTTATTCCGTCGCCGGTTGTGGATCCAATCCCTCAAGGGCAAGCTCGACCGGACAACGCTGTCACCCACCTGAGATTTTTTTGATAGGGAAATTTAACCATTTGACGCCACACTTGTATAAATTATTGACTTATTGAAAAATGTATATCTTTGCAATTTTAATATCAAACAAATTTTAACAAATAGATTCCATTTTTCCGTTGTCTTTTCAGTTATAGATTCACAGATGACATCACAATGTGGTAACAATAAAAAAGTGGCCCACGAGACGCAGTCGAGTGGGTCACTGATGTTCTTACCACGTTGTGACGTCTTCTGTGCATCTATAACTAACATGGAATCTATTTGTTCTATACAATAAAAAATAGAAAAATTATGTTTTAACAGACTTGCTAAATTTTCCCGGTGAATTTCCGGGGCATTGAAAAAGATAAATCACTTCATTTGACGTGATGCATAATCTATACAAATCAAGCAACGTCATTGGTTCGTGATGTTGCAGTGAGATCCGTGATTGGTTTAGAGAAATCAGACCACGTCAGTGATGTAATCTGACAGCATCTGTCCTTTTGTAGATCATGGCTATTGAACCAATAAAATGCACGTACTATTCCAATTATTGTATAAATATATATACATGTACATGTGCATGGGGGAGGGGCATGTTTTTCCAGCTCCAGATTTTGACTGGCCCCAAAATGAATGAGTGAATTAGGGTGCGATCGGATGCAAGCATTTTACTAATAATTTGACCAGGAGTATCAGCGACCACCAAAGGTGTTGAGAAGTTAAATCTAGGGGGTTCCATTGGGGGGCCGGGCATACTCCCCTGGAAGATTTTGAAATCTAGAGTCTCTCAAATGCCATTTTCTGCATTCAAATGAAAATGAACAAGTAGAATTATTTACCAAGATCGCTCTAGTCATGGCAGTGTCACAGGAAATTTGTCCCACCCAAAATTTGTACCCCTCCCGGGTCAAATTTGCTCATAAACCAAGAAGTTATTTCTGAAAGTTTATAAAGCATTCTGTCAGTATTTAGAACTGGAATAGAATAGAATAGAAAGTCCAGGTTATCTTTAGGAGGGAAGCATAATAAAGAAGATTGATTTTGCTTTGTAAATAACACTTTGATATGTCTTTAATAATGCATACCGTACTAGCAAGCCTGAAAATAAGTGGCTGGACACGGACATTGTCCGGCACAGAAAGGGTAACCGTCCAGCACAACTGCTTTTGTGGCGGACAGTTTGTCCGGCAGCGTATGATACTCCTATAAATGAAACTGTTTGCAACTGCATTTGAATATTACTGGTAAACAAATTTACTAGAACGAAATCAAAGCTGCATGTCTGAATATACTAGCTTGTTACATGAAACAGCTTCGATGAGTTCGCAAGATGAATTCGCAAGATCCGCAAGACCTGAGTACTAACTCCTTAAAATTCGTCCCAGTCCCATGTTTGTCAACGCCGCCTGACCACATGGAAATTTTGAGTAATGGCCTCTCACATCACTGACTTTTTTCAAAAAAATGGTAATTCTCTAAATTCTAAACCATCTAATAGTTCTGCCACCATACGTTTAGACATATATAAATAATCAGGAATTTCCAGATCAGGATTCCATAAGCAAGAAGAAACGTGTATTGAAAGTAGTGCTCAACTGTTGAGAGGTTGGATCAAATCGGTAATCCTGATTTAGTGATTACCGTAATGACGTAATCGTATATTAATATATTATATATATTATTATGGACACTTTGTGCCTGCATAGTTAATAGAAAATAGACATGGTTTGGAAGCTCACAAAAGTCATTGTTTTATGTTTTTGTTCAGGTTTATGGAAATTTTTGCACTTTCACGGTTACTGAACATATTGTGTTTTCTGTATAATGAAGCAATCATCCAATAGCAACGTTTGGGTTCAATCACTTAACTGTACTGTTTAAATATTAATAAACCTAAAACAAAGGATTTGGCACCTTCATGTACCTTTCAACATGAATCGTAGCTTCATTGTTAACCGCTTTGAAGTTTTCCGGGTTTCCAAACCATGTCTATTTTCTATTAACTATGGTGCCTGACGTGAGAATTACCAGTGTCAGGCACCAACCAGTTGGTGCCTGACACTTTGTCAGGCCCCCTTGGAAAAATTGTTTTCAGGCCTGCGTACTAGTTAAGAAAATTGCTTCATATTTATCTGGTTATCGGACCTAGAAACGTGAATCTGGGATTGAGTTTTAATACTCAATCTGAATTACGAACAAATTATTTGTGTATGCACGATACAATTAAACAACATTTCTTTGACTTTCAAATCTTGACTTTTTCCAAGTATTCATCTGTTGTTATTAATACCGTTTTACACTTCACCTTTAAGTATGAACAGTACCAAATTACCTATAAGTTAGGTGGTTTTTTCCCATTAATCTTCCAGTGAGTTTTATTCAATAGAGATTTTAACTCGCCTACAGTCACTTTTGGCCAGTGCAAAGGATCGCAGCCCCCTTAGATACTTCATGTTAAGTGATAGTTAAAATATGAGCGGCCGATCTTTATGTAATAGATAAATCCCGAAAACGAGGGATGTATGCTATATAAAGACCCGAGGACGCGCAGCGTCCGAGGGCTTTATATCGCATATATCCCGACGTTCGAGGGATTTATCTGACTTAATTTATTATCGAGGAGGTTTTCCAACAAAGTTTTGTCTTTTTTATGCGATATAAAGACCTTGGAAGAACAAAGAAAACCGACTCGATAATAAATTAAGGGCATTTACAATGGCGAGCCGCAGGCGAGATCAGCCCATAAAGATCGGACGCGAATATTTAAATTATACCTTGTAGTGAAATGAATAAGAGGCTCTCAAGGGAGAAGCTTATAAGCAAGTAAATAAAGTAACTTGTCGTGCAAACATATTTTTCCCATAGAAATTGATCGAAATTAAATATATTCATCAGTGATGGAATACTTTTAACGAATTATTTGCATTTGGAAGTTGACCAACCGGCCTATGGTCAAGTATGTCTGCGGGACGGTTTCGAAAACCAAAGAACGAAGTGGAAGAACGCTCTTTACTCGCACAAGTTACGCCAAAAGCTACTCAGTATAACACAAAGTGGGCAAGGAAGATTTTCGAGGATTGGTAGCAAAACAGAAGTAACAAGAAGCCACAGGTGGAGTCAGTCGGTTATGAGGGCGTGAATTTAAGTCAGGTGCAAGACTTAAACATTAGGCTCGACGAAATGTCACCTTACAGCTTGAACTTTTGGCTGTCTAAATTTGTTAGTGAAGCTGCAAAACAGACAGGCGAACGGTATCCGCCGAAGACTTTGTATTTGTTGATGTGTGGGATAAACCGACATTTGTTAGACGTGAAAGGGGAAGATTGATTTAACATTCTTGCAAAAGGTGACCGAAGTTGAGTAAGGAATACTTCCCTGAGGAATCTAACTTGCTAGGAAATAGGTATATATCATTGGGTGAATATGTTCTTACATTTGTTGCTAGGTTCTGGCTCTTTCGGAAGAGTTTAAATGGCGAAATGAAGGACGCGGCTAAGCATGGCATTGCCCAAATTTGCACGAAGGAACTCAGAGAGATCACAGAAGCAGAGGGAATGAACTCTGGGAGAAGAAACTCTTGGGATCTAGTTCAGCTGAGTCGTTATTACATACTATTTCAAATATATTCTCGGTCGTAGCTGTTATCAATTTTATCAACAGTAAGTTAATAATAAAATAGGTTGAGTAAGAGATCTTTATCAAAGTTAATGCATACTAATTAAGCGTGCTAGGTGGTCTTTTTTGCCATTTACAATGGTGTGCACATGATCTAAGTACTGAGATCTGATTGGTTTGTGGCCTAATGAATAATTAATGAATTTTACAAATAATATATAATGTATTGTTAACTGTTCACAAACACGCAGATAAGCAGACCAAATTATTGACTTATATTTTCCTTTTTGTAAACATACATGCAGGCAACTTTTAATCGTTTGGGGGACAAAAGGAATAATTTTCAGTTAATCTTTTCGCCGTGGTTGATCAACTCTTGTGCGTGAAGCAGCTGATCTATCGTCGACTCAGCTGTCTTCCTCTTCGTGTACAATCTCGTTCCCAGAAGCCCACGTTCCCCTTACCCAGCGGGCGGGAAACGAGAGGCTCTGGGATTAAAGAAATACCAAATGGTTTTCCGTGTTTGGATACTCTGATCCAAACACGCGGGAAATTGCGAGACTGGAGAAAAGCGTAACAAAACACGAGCCGTAGGCGAGTGTTTTTAGCTTTTCGAAAGTCGAGCAATTTCCCAAGTGTTTGGATAAGAGTCTCCAAACACGGAAAAAACCATTTGGTATTTCTTTTATCAAATAATCACAAGTGAATATGATATACTGTCTGACATTTTCAAAAAATCGTTTTGGCGGGAATTTTCCGTGTTTGGATACTCTGATCCAAACACGGCAATTGACCAATCAGGGCTCGCGTAGTATACATGTTATTTTATAAAATCCGTTCACGCCATCACAGGATTCTTGTTATCCGAAGAAGAGTTATATAGAGTTCACTGTGTTCATCAGCCAATGAAATATCGATGTGAAACGGATTATCCCAGAGTCTCTCGTTTCCCGGGTGGGGGACGTGGGCTCTGGGAACGAGATTGCTTCGTGTGGGATAGGGATACTTCCTTCAAAGTTCAAGTGACCGGCTTGCACGCGAACAGTGTTGTCATTTGCTTTGGGTGATGGGCTGCGTATGTTGTTCTTATTTTGTTTCTGCTTTGTATTTGTTGATGCTTGTGACTTTCCGAGTCGAGTTTGAACTATATATTTCGGCGAATTCCACCCATGGTCAATTAACCACATTATACCTGATGACTTTCATAGAGAATGATTAGGGAGCTTAAGCAAACTAGGACGACGACGACAATGTAAAGTTCAGTATCTAGCAGAAACCACGAATCATTTACTAGTACGTAGTATTGAATACTTAAAGTTGTTTTTCAACATCTAAAACCTTATAGAGTATTGCTTTAATAGTTTAATAAGCTCTCTAATATTTCAGACGGCCCTCACTTGAAGCTCCATAAAATCTGGTAAAATCCACAAAAACCGCCAAAATTGCCAAAATTGCCATCAGTATACATTTGTTAAGAACTTGGTTTTCGCCGATTCATTGCCGGCTCTTTCGACCCAAACGTTTATATTCGCAGCTCGAGAAACGTTCATACATTACAAACTGAGGTGACACTGGCCGTTCGTAGTACGCATACGGCGAGAGCTTTCATGAAGCCAAAGCCGGTTTGTATATAAACGTTTCAGTTGAGCTTCAAGGAAGATGAAAGAGCAATGAACGGAAAGCCAAGTTCTTGACCAATGTACTGATGGCAATTTTCACGAGATCGAGCGTTTTTGTTTATTTTACGGAGCTTTAAATGAGGGTCGTCTGAAATATTCTCTATGAAAGTCACCAGCCTTTCCTTATTATTTACATTGCCTGAACCTCGTGCCCAGTCCTTTGACTCCTTTTCCCGAGCTATGTATGGCCGACCAGATCTCGATTTGTTAAAATTTTCGTTTGTTTATTTGTCTGTCTGTCGGCATTACGTCATCCATATATGAGCTGACGAAGCTGATGTGACTCGGTCGGTTGGTTCAGCTTCTCGAAGTTCTTCCTCGACAGAAAATTCACTGTAAGAACAATTATACAATACCCTGGTTGCTACGCGTGTTTTCATTGGTTGTTGGCCATGATCTATTAGAGGACAGACACATGGTCACGTCAGATTACGTCAGCTGACTTGCTTTTTTCCTTTTTCATGCCCCAAAATCCGGCAAGAGTTTCGACAAAAACCTTTTAAATTTTTATTGTATAAAACAAATAGATTCCATTTTTTTGTTGTCTGTTCAGTTATAGATGCACAGGAGACGTCACAACGTGGTAAGAACATCAGTGACCCACTCGACTGGCGTCTCGTGGGCCACTTTTTTGTTCTTACCACGTTGTGACGTCATCTGTGCATCTATAACTGAACAGACAACGGCAAAATGGAATCTATTTGTTAAATACATCATGTCTTTACTTTCTCGTGGAAGATGAAGGTTTCAGTGGCCAGTCTCGAGGAAAGCAGTGCTCTTTCATGAGTTTATCAGTGCTGTTAATAGCACAAACTATTCCAGTTATCGAGTGAAATTCAACAACCATCGACAATGTGTTAGACAATGTCCAAGTACAAGGAGACAACATGTACTTGAATGGAGAGTTTATCTTGTCGAGGTAAGATATCAGTTTCTATAACTGACAGCTGTGTTTCTTGGTGGCAGATTTCACGATTGTTTTCTTCTGGGTTTTTTAGATGTATATTGGCGTGGGTTCATGATCAACATTCTAATCAGACCCTACTATCTGCGTGTGTGTGTTTTGACTTATACAAATTCTGAAAAATAATCTGATGGGCTCAATGGTACATTGCTGTAAAATTTTATTAAAGCTCTAGATTTGTCAAAACATATTAAGCACTTGGGTGGAGTGGGCAAACATGGGTGGAGTGAGCAATCTTGGGTGGAGTGGGCAAACATGGGTGTGGGCAAACCTGGATGGAGTGGGCAATCTCGGGTGGAGTGAGCAATCTTGGGTGGAGTGGGCAAGGCGGTGTCACATTAGCGACGAAGTGCACAGAGTTGCCTGTGGAGTAGGCTAAAGGTTGTTGTCCCATTTGAGGCAGCACTTCACTTACGATAGTAACTTATAGTTTTTAGTATAAAGTGGAACTCGTCGAAATACAGTTGAAACTCGACTCGGAAGTCAGAAAGACGTAAGCATCAACAAATAGAAATTAAGCGGAAACAAGTTAAGAATCTTTATTTCCGATAAAAACACCGCGTCATTGAAGTATTTAAAAAGTTTTTTATTCAAATTAAAAGGGCACTTCAGCCCCTCCTGCCCCCCAGTTCCGGCGTTCCTGACTGGATTGGAACGCGTCAAGGACCACACTCCACACTATAAATTTGTAAGGCGGATATCAGAAGTGTTTGAAGAGATTTGTAATTTGAGTAATGATTTATTTATTTAACGTCGTAAACACAGGATGTGGTCGCCCAATCATCCGAGCCAGAGGCTCCTGTTAAAAGTGCACGACATAAGCTAAGACCTAAGTGTTGATTTTACGGAGGGAGGAAAACCGCAGAACCCTGCGAAAAACCCTCGAAGCACAGGAGAGACCAACTAAACTCTACTCACATGAAATTCAAGTTCGAGAACGGGGTTATTCCCAGACGGTCACCCATCCAAGTACTAACCCCGTCCAACTGGGCTTAACTACAGCGATGAGAGGCAGCGCCCTAACAGCACACGCCACCCGTGCTTCCCTTGATTTGTATTATAATTTTGTCACATTTGTAATTTTTCGTAATATTTAACTTTATACTAAACTACACTGCGTCATTCCGTTTTGGCAAGCCTCGTTGAAGAGGAAATGCGTCAAATCCTGTTTTTCACCTCGTTCTCTTCTAGGTCAAGCATATTGGATAAACTAAACTAAACTAACTAAAAACTCGTAAACTCGTTAGTCCAGTGTTAGTACAGAACGAAACCGGAGTACCCGGAAGAAACGGCTGTGGTATTTGGTAAGTCAAACAAGAAGTACCGTCTTCTCACGGGCGACCAAGCCGAAATTCTAATCTGCCAAAAACGGCCCCTTAAATATTTTACTCTGTCTAACTCCAGACTATTTTACTCTGTCTAACACCAGACTATTTTATTCTGTCTAACACCTGACTATTTTACTCTGTCTAACACCAGACTATTTTACTCTGTCTAACACCAGACCATTTTACTCTATCTAACACCAGACTATTTTACTCTGTCTACGAGACTATTTTACTCTGTCTAACACCAGACTATTGTACTCTGTCTAACACCAGATTATTTTACTCTGTCTAACACCAGACTATTTTACTCTGTCTAACACCAGACTATTTTACTCTGTCTAACACCAGACTATTTTACTCTGTCTGACACCAGACCATTTTACTCTGTCTACGAGACTATTTTACTCTGTCTAACACCAGACTATTGTACTCTGTCTAACACCAGATTATTTTACTCTGTCTAACACCGAACTATTTTTGGATTTTACTCTGTCTAACACCGGACTATTGTACTCTGTCTAACACCAGACTATTTTACTCTGTCTAACACCAGACTATTTTACTCTGTCTAACACTAAACTATTTTATTCGTCCGAGGGAAATCCTTAGACATCCTAGGCACGAAGTGATGTATACTCGAAACCTAGAACATTGGGAGCTTAAAAGGGCGTGAAGTATGTTGTACAAAGGGAAGAAGCAGAACATTGACTATATTAAAATCCTACGGCCATGTGAAGAACTGCCATTTTTTAACGTTAGTATATATACTTTCTATTAGCTTGACGTTGCCGTGATAAAGTTTCAACCTTTGCCTGCTATTTGAATTCTAGTGAATCAATGCATGGTTAGAGCGTCCGGTTTGTACTCAAAATGTTTGTTAAAGGGATTAATCGGGAAAACCCCCAGTTATAATAAAATGTGGAATTTGTCGGTAGAACTTGGTAGAATTTCTACGCCCATGCATGCATCGTTGCATGTGCGAATTACACTTAATAGTTGACATGGTAGTTTGGAACCCAATTCGGAAATGTATAAATTTTTCCTCCCACGTGAAAATACTATACAGTATCTATAAAATCAGTGTTACACAGTGTGTATAAAAAAAAACGGAACCCTTAGAAAATGAATTAGTATTCTTTTAAAACAACCTATTGTAGTAGTTTGAAAGCCCTATAAGCGCTGCGTTATAAATTAAAAGGCCTGGCCAAACGCTTTCAACATCGCATTCAACGTCATTCAACATTGTTGAACGATGTTGAATAATGTTGAAAGCACGAGTGGCCAAATGAATTCAACATCGTTCAACATTCATGAATGACAATTAATTGAACGCGGGCTACCACAAAAGCTGGAATCGACAATATCCCGCATGGCGCATGTCTCTGTTCAATAAAGTTGAATGAAATGTGGCCAAATGCGTTCAACACCTTTCAACATTTTGAGAACAATAGAAATGTTGAACGCGTGTTGAACGAAAATTTGAACATGTTCAAATTTCCTTCAACACCATTCAACACCATTCAACAACGTTCAACATCATTCAACCGGGGTGGCCAAACGCTTTCAACATGTTGAATTCAACAATGTTGAACGATGTTGAATGAAATGTTGAAAGCGTTTGCCCAGGCCTAAGCCACGTTTACACTATTACGGTACGGTGGTGGTCCGGATTGGGGTGAGCGTTCCGTAGCAAAAAAATCGTCTGTTTACATTATGACGCTGCGGTAAATTTACCATAGCGTAGGATTTGCAGCCGGAGTGATAAGCGTAGTACTAGGGACCTTAAAGTGCACATGAAACAAAAATTAAGTTTGTCTTATTTGAAAGAACACTTAAAATGATAGAGTAACATCTTTTGCAGTTTTTCGTTTCCTTGCTTCGTTCTTGAGATATTTCAGTTTGTTTGAAATGTAAATTAACTTGACTTGTGACGTCACATGTGCATAATGAGTTATCAGAGAAGGTTATATATTTTGCTAGTATCAAAGATAATCACTTGAAAATTCTACATGTTTGGCGTTGTGAGAGAAACACACGCACATACTTCCTTCGAATTAAGTTTGGTTTGATAATAGCAAAGATATATAACCTTCTCTGATAACTCATTATGCACATGTGACGTCAAGTTGTTTAATTTACATTTCAGACAAACTGAAATATCTCAACAACGAAGCAAGGAAACGAAAAACTGCAAAAGATGTTACTCTATCATTTTAAGTGTTCTTTCAAATAAGACAACCTTAATTTTCGTTTTATTTGCACTTTAAGTCTGTTTACACTATGACGCTGCGGTAAATTTACCATAGCGTAGTGATTTGCAGCCGGAGTGCTAAGCGTAGTACTAGGGACCTTAAGATGCTACGACGACGACGGCGGCGCTAAAGCCTGGTTTCCATAAGAGCCGGCGGCATGGCTGAGGCAAGGGGCAATGGTCCAATCGCATACAGCTTTTTATTGCTGGCTAATTCAACACTGTCTAGAATTGAACCATCACCCCTTGCCGCAGCCATGTCGCCGGCTCTTACAGCTATATGGAAACCAGGCTTAAAAAGCAATATAAATTGATTAAATTCTACAACTGAAAAAAGTCACGGTTTACTGACTATTATATTTGATATTTGAATTAGTTTAATGACTTGTAAAGCGTCCCAGTAATGCTAAAATGCTTGTAGTGTTTGTATTGAACTCAATCTCAAGCAACAGTTGTCGTGTTTTGGTGAGTTGACGTCGTCCTGAAGACGTGAAAATGCTCTAAGTATGGCGTTGTACAATGAACGAGGACGGTGTTGGGATTCCTCTTGGGATTAGTCATTACAAATTGTTCATTCTCTTTGTTTCACAACTACACTGTTATTTTCAAGGAGTTATTTTAACTCCAATATTGGAGTCAAGAAAAAAGGTTCAAAACAATCTCACTTTTGGAGTTAAATAATACTCCACTTTCGGAGTTAAATTGACTCCCACGATTTGGGGTTAAATTAACTCATTGTTGTAATTAGAGTTAAAGAAAAGGAAAAAAGTTCCCATCGTACCAAGGGTCTTACGTCTCTCCTCCGCCAAGTGGTCACACCCATCCACTGCGCCACTTGTGCTCGCTTACAATAACGGAGATATTTAATGTATATAACATAATTCTTAGCAAGTTGGTATATACTTAAATAGTATTTTTGTTGTTTTTGAAGGGAATACTTTAATATTTTTCATTAATAAAACAAAATAATTCATTTTGATAAAGGTCATAAGCAGTGTACCCTGTTCAAGGCAAAAAAAATAAGACATTTATAGGAGCATGAATGCAATCCTTGTATCCTTATCCTTGTCTCACCAGTTTCTTGCTATGATTGTCGGATGTTTGCCCAGTGACAAAGGAGTATAAAGGAAGCAAGTATACACTTAATTTGTAGAATTCCAGTATACTTGCAAACTTGTACTATATATCAATATGTTCGCCAGGGAAAGAGCTATTGTTTAATATATGTCTGAACACTCTGCGATAATTAGTTCCAAAGTTACATTCGGAAATGTTGAGGAGTTATTTTTTAAATTTTACAAATTGGCGTATCTCGAATAAACACCTAAACTTTTTGGTTTTTTTCGAAACTTCCTGATCAGTTATATAATTATGCTATACATCAACATGTAGATAATTGAATAGGCTTGAAGATAATGCAACTTCCAGACAATTGAGTAGCGGAAACTATAAGTGAAAATCAACATTTAAGCTGACAAGTATATTTGTAAAATGATGAAATCGATCGATTTCTCTTGTTTACCTAACCTAACTCCAACAACGTCATCTCAAAAACTAGTTAACGGATCTACTAGCACTTCCACAAGCACGTTAACGAAGGACAATACTACATCATACTTAAAGATTTTTTTCATTCATTTACTTTCGTTGTTTACCACCTCTAACTCCAATTAATGGAGTTGATAATAGTTTTTAACTCCAAACTAGAGTTGTAATTATAACTCTCTACCAATTGACCTCCAGTAAGGGAATTGTAACTCTACTTAACACTGTCTAAACACCAGACTATTTTACTCTGTACTATTTTACTCTATCTATAACACCAGACTATTTTACTCTGTCTAACACCAGACTATTTTACTCGTCCGAGGGAAATCCTTAGACAGCCTAGGCACGAAATTATGTATACTCGAAACCTAGAACATTGGAAGCTTAAAAGGGCGTGAAGAATGTTGTACAAAGGGAAGAAGCAGAACATTGACTATATTAAAATCCCTACGGCCATGTGAAAGAACTGACATTTTTTAACGTTATAGTATATACTTCCTATTAGCTTGACGTTGCCGTGATAAAGTTTCAACCTTTGCAGAGCGTCCCGTCCGGCGGAGCTCAGAGTTTAATTCTGAGTTTAACAACTTATTTAAACTTATTTAACAGCTTGTAGAGCAAAAACTTCTGAAACTTTACCAACTTCAAGCTAAAAACGCTATCAGTGCTAACGTAGAATATAAGTTTATTGACAATGAATGCGATAATGTTGCAGTGAATCCAGATGTAACTTTACGGTTCAATTTCTGATGTCTACGTAAAGAAGAAAAATAGTTGATTGTGTAATCAAGTATATACACATCATATCGTCATCACCGTCATCCAAACTTCATGGGAGGGAGTAATCGGGAAAACTCCAGTTATGATAAAATGTGGAATTTGTTGGTAGTACTCGGTAGAAGTACTGACCGTACCGTAAACAGGAAGAGAAAAAGCTTTTAAATACTCCCACCATGCATACACTTCAAGTTATCTTAATTTCCCAGGCCGGCATAAGACCGTGTTTTTTACACATCCGTGGCTCAAACTACTACAATAGGTTGTTTGAATAGAATACTAATTCATTTTCTACGGTTCCGGGTTTTTTTATACACACTGTATATCCAGAGCTGTACATCAGATACGTTAACCTGAGTGTTTCGCAAAACGAAGATTCTATACTTTTACTCTATTCAACTCGGTAACAAACAAGATGAGAAACTTGATGGTCATGGTGTTAGTGGTGCTTGGATGTCTTTCTAATTCTTCAGGTATTGCATTAAAAATACAATTTATATACACGGTTTACATTACTATAAAAACATACGCAGTTATGATACCAAATCAGGTATGGTATAAGGGAACAATGGGCCCGGGCGAAGGTAAGCCTCGCGGGCCCCTAAACGTCTCAGATGTCAGAGGCGATTGGGTTTAATTTGCGAGTACTCGCTACGGCGCAAAATGTGCGTTTTAGCTTTCAACTGACAGTCAGTGTCTAAATAACTACATTATTAAAACAGAGTATTGAAACAACTCCTAACAAAGATTCCTAATTACAATAGACGGCCGGCCAAGGCTTCAAAATATTACTTTTGGTGGCATTTGTTGTTACAAGCAGGCAACCATACCAAATCGTATCGGATAGTGCATACTTTGAAGGTGAGGTGGGGTTGCCATCTGTAATTATTGATTTATATACTAAAATATAGAGCTTTTTGAAAGTACAATGTGATGGATGGGATATCTGTAAAGAGCTGTCTAATTGATGGTTTGCAATCAATCTCTTGAGATTTGGAAGACAAAGAAACGGCGGCCATGTTGGAGGAAAACATACTCCAAATACAATACAACTAATGAGATTCTTTTGTTAAAGTTCCTCCAACATGGCCGCCATGACGTCAAGTGCAAACCAAGAATAAACGCTTGTGTTTTATTTGAATTACTAAATTCAGAATGCATCCAATCAGCGTGCGTGAAGCGGTTCTGATTATTCTAATTCGCATAACTCACAATCATAAACAAACAAGAAACATGGCGCAAATTCACCTAAAATAAAATATAACACTTCGAAGAACAGCCATAACAAGCAGCCAACTTTTTGTTACAAGCACGCAACCACCATAGAAATGTAGTTTAGACATTGATCAAGATGACTAGACCGGTTGCCTTTCGTGTATCACAAGATAGCACTGTTGAACCGCCAGAACCAGTGAGTTAAATGTCTAAGGAACAATATAAGTAACACTACACTGTAGTACAAAAGCTCAGCTTTATAACAGTAGTAATTTACGAATATGAGACTTTCCTGTAGCTGCCAGATCTAATAAATTTCTGATTCTTTGCAAGCTTATGTTGTTTGTAGCTTTTCTTCGAAGTGTTATATTTAGGTGTATTTACGCCATTTTTCTTGTTTGTTTATGATTGTGAGTTAGGCGAATTAGGTTAATCATAACTTCACGCACGCTGATTGGATGCATTCTGAAGTGAGCCATTCAAAATAGAAGACCAACGTAGTTTGCATGACTCCACAGAAATCCCATCCATTCCAATGTGTTTTTAAAAAAACATAAATTTTAGTATATAAATTCAAAATTACGGTTGGCAACCCCCCTCACGTTCAAAGTATATACTATCCGATACGATCTGGCATGGTTGCCTGCTTGTAACAAAAAATGCCATCAACGGTGTTTTTGAGACACTTTTATCGAGGTTGGCCGGCCGTCTACAAGATCGAATTCAACGAAAGCATATATACGTGTCGCGTGTCGGCGGCTATGGGGCGCCAAATGAGACTTGTAAATTTTACGTATTCATTTTATATGATAAAAATTATTTTAAGGAATTTTTATCACTGCACAAAGAGCTGAAAAAGGGATAAAATCTAACTTCAGTAGCACGTTAAACAGCGATGGAGCACTGAGTAGCTCGGTAGCTCGTCAGTACTGTCATAGTCAACCTCGTACCCAGGGCATTTTGCCTCCACGTTTGGAGGTCAGCGAAAATGGCCCTGGTATCGGCTGGTCACGTGACACCCAGAATTTTGGGGTGTTATGGCAAGAAAATTTATGCGGTCTTTGTGTTTTGTTTTTGTATAATACGTATACATGAATAATAAATGAGAATATTTAACGCTCTGCCGACTCACTCATGTGAACCTTTATCATAAAAGCAACTGGCTAGCGTTATTCTTCATACTCCCACGATTATCCAGGATACATGTAAATGTCATGAACAAACATATATCTAATGTTGTTCTTGACTTTAACCAAAGCTATCGTTAATCGTTTCCATTCTTTGGGTAAACTTTGCAGAGTGGATCTATCACAATTCAAATTTTCATAAATAAATTACACTCTATCTGAATTAGTCGAGTTCTTAAACCGGCCAATCAGATTATAGAATCGACCAGCCGATGCCAGGGCCATTTTCGCCGACCTCCCAGCGTGGAGGCAAAATGCCTTGGGTAAGAGATTGTGTCATAGTATACAAAAGCGGTCCTCCTTTTCCCAATTTTTAATCCTTTTCGCACAGCATACATTCGCATTTTCAAAATAACAATGGTCAAACAGTAACACACGGGCACAGACGCATCGACTTGAGAGAAGCCTCAAGCATGTTATGTGGGGTTGGCACCGTTGGGTAGTCTGTCTAAATAGTAAGAACACTATAGCGTGTTGTTTATTAGGGTAGCATGGCCTGCTATAGTAGCTATACTCGTATATCTTGAAAGTTGAAATTAAGGGCATAAGGCTGTTAGTTTACGGTAGGCTTAACGTTATCAGAAGATAGTGGACCAGGGTCCTTCAACTTATCGTCTTATTTGTGTATTTGCTAATTTAAATATTGATATTAAATAGTATATGTTGGAATGTAGTATGTACTGTGCCTTTGAACATAATTTCTGATGCACTCCTTTCACGAGTAACACCCATTCTTAAATATTAAAGAAAAATTAATCACTGCACAAAATTGCGCTTATCACTGCACAAATCCCATTTATCACTGCACAAATTGGTTATCACTGCACGTTAAAATAATCCCTGTGATAAACTAACATGGTGGAACTCGCCATCTCACGTAAATTTGTCAATTATATATGATATTCTAAAACATGCCGTAACATATCATAAACTTTCAGATTCCTACTGGCACTTCATGACAAACTTCACACTGACCGGAAAATTATGATCCTTTGCGCGATTTTCGATCCCATTTTGCTGGCCGCGAAAAACTGGCGGGAGTTCGCGGGGAGAGTCAAACAGGCGGAGCTGAGAAGGGGTTTAATTAACAGACCAAATCTTGTTTTCGTTTTTCGATGCAGTACGGAAGTTACTTTCCGAGGTTGAGGTGTGCTTGGAAGCAGGAGATGGTGTGGCTTTGTACCTGAAAAAGTGTTTTGAACGTCGTCTGGATCCATGAAACATGCGAATCACTTGCCTGTTATAGTAGAAAGACAGGGGCGGATCTAGGATTGTTGAAAGGGGGTGTCCTAGGGCGAAGCCGACCCTTCTAGGGGGTTCTGGGGGCATGCCCACCGGAAATTTTTGAGTTCTTGGGTCTCTGAAATGGCATTTCCAGGAATTTGAGAGCCATTTGAGGGCACGTTTGAGCACTCCGCAGTATAGAAAAAAGGTTATATTTTTGGGTTACATGTACTTACAGTATAAAATATTTATGTAAACACTTTAAAAAACAACAAATGAAAACTGCAACTTCACGATCAACTAGAGCTGTTAGACCTGCAATAACTATATTTAGCGTCTTTTAATATTTTTTTCTAGACCAAAGAGGGGGGTGGCTAGCCACCCAATCCACCACCCCTAAATCCGATGAACAAGATAAATAAGATGAACCAGAGGTCGTAGCATTTAATAACGATATACGAACAGTGACTAGTAACCAGGGACGTAGCCGGGGGGGAGCCGGGTCCCCCCCCCTTTTTGATATAAAACAACAGACATGTAACTACAAAACTGATGCAATATGAATTGTGTCAGGAAATAAACTGTAAACAGTGTATTCAATCTACTGAGTGTATGCATTTTGAGTATCTATGTGACGTTTGCGTGTTTTGAGTATTTTATATGACGTTTTTTAACCTTTAGAGTCTGTAAAATCTTCCTCCAAAAGCCAGGAAATGGCATTTCAGCGACTCTCGATTTCAAAATTTCCCGTCCCTGGGGGAGCATGCCCTCGGACCCCCCTAAAAATGTATTTTGATTTTGGCTCCCCCTCCTTCAAAATCCTGGCTACGTCCCTGCTAGTAAGCTAAGAATGCTAAGATGTCACTTTGAAGCAGCTACTGGAGAACAAGAACGGTATATATATGTATAGGAACGTCCGATATACTAACGTCGAAAGACAATCCACCTCAGGAAGCAGGGGCCGACCTAAATACATAATATCATAATATCAAGACATCAAATTGTATATCTCCGAGAGCTTCACTTTCCATGCACGAAGATACCTAATGTGTTGGGGGTTATAAAGTTACACCGTCTCCTGCTTTCCACTGCATTGAAAAACGAAACAAGATTTGGTCTGTTGTTTAAACCCCTTCTCCGACTGTTTATTTATTTATTTATTTAAAAATATTTATACACGGTAGCCTATTCAGCTAAATTACAGTTGTTTTTCAAAGTGCCGTGTGCTAGATAAAATAACAATTACATGCGCTACAAATATTAAAGACTACCTAAACTAATACAGTAATATTTACTAAAAATTATATTTACAGTTAAAAATGTGACTATATAATTATAAAAAGTTTTAAGAGTATAAAAACATTCATTATTCGCTATTCTCGTTAGTCTTTTCATCAGGTAAGGTTGATTCCAGATCACGGAAGCTTTGTAACCGAAACTTCTTTTCATGGCATTTGTGTTAGGTTTTGGTAACAAAAGCATACAATTATTACTTCTTAAGTCAACAGTCTCGGTTAATTATGGAGAACAAGTTAGATAAATTAGTTTGACTTTCCAGCTACTATTTTCTTGACAAGATGTGTTGTTTGTAAATCTTTGAATTCCACCCGAGTTTTGTTCGGGTATTTGTAGCTGACACATAATAGCTGTCGCCTGTTATTACACGGCCAGCTTTATTTTGAAGTTTTTGTCTTTTAAATTGTTTGAGCAGTTATCCCAAACTATGGAGCAATAGTCAAAATGTGGTAAAACTAATCAGCCTGGTATAAACGTTTTAGACTTTCGATGCTGATAACGTTTTTGACTCTTCTGAGTAATCCGATTGATTTTGAAATCTTTTTACATGTAACGTCAATATGATTCCTCCAGGATATATTTTCATCTACTAAAACCCCTAACGTTTTTGTGTGAGTCACACGATTAATAATTTGTGAGCCAATTGAAATTTCAGAGTTTGACATTTCGGAAAGAAATATAATACTACGACTCTTCCCGCGAATACCCGCCAGTTTTTCGCTGCCCGAAAATCGCGCAAAGGATCATAATTATCGTCAAAGTGAAGTTTGTCATGAAGTGCAAGTACGTCACTAAACTAAAGTAAATACCACGTTGGAATCTGAAAGTGTATGATATGTTACGGCATTCTTGTATGTTACGTTGTACATATATATAGGACTTCAGAATATCATAATTGACAGGTTTACGTCAGATGGTGAGTTCCACCCAGGGCCGGATAGACGGCAGACAAGAGATTTCACTCGGCAGTCGGTAAAAATTAAGCGTACCCCCCCCCCTGCAGAATTTTCTAGGGACGGCCCTGGTTCCACCATGTTAGTTTATCATATAAAATGAATACGTCATGAATATTTAAAGTTTATAATAAAATCTCATTCGGCGCTCCATGCATAGGCGACCGTACGGGCCCCTAACGTGGGCCGGGGCCCAGGGCAGTTGCCCCGCCTACCCCCCCCCCCCCCCCCTTCTCGGCGGTCTGGGAACAAATTATAAATATTGGTGTTCATTTTCGTAGGACGAGATTGTAGGCCGAAGAAAACGTTTACAAAAGTCGTTCCAACTAACTTGGAGAACGAAGGCTACATGCAAAAACACATAAAGATACATTGGTGTCCGTATCCTTGTGAGCCAAGCAAGACAGAACACTTATATGCACACGTTAGACATCACGTACAGCCACGGTGGAAAAAATCTTTTGAAATTGACGAGCACAAAACATGTCGAAATTCCTCCAGCGAGATCAACGATGACAAAAAAATTCGAAATTCCTCCAGCAAGATCAACGAAACCGAAGTCCAAGACTACATGCGAGAGAAATATATTCGTGAAAAAGAGATCCCGACTGGTATTCTAGCAGTACGAGGTACGTTAAACTTGCTATGTTAACAAGGATAAAGCTATTGCTAATTACTCGGACGAGTCTAAGGGCGCTTTCCAATTGACAAGGTTACACCGATCAGTCCGGCCAGAATGGACTTGCTTTTGATTAGGACCAAATTTTCCAGTCAGACCATCCCAGGTCTCAAGCGAATCGTGTTCCATTTAACCGGACTGACCGATCTAACCGTGTAAATGGAAAGCCCCCTAGGTTTCGCGATTATTTTTATTTTTATTTTTTTGCGTCGCGTTATTAGTCCTCCGCGCGGCCGCTGGCGATATTGACCAATAAGCTTTGCGAAACTGAGGCATGTGATTATATCTATGCATGGGACCACTGACCAGTGCATGACTGCAATTGCATGTGCCTTCTTTCATTTCGACTGAGTGAGTGAGTGCCCTTTCTCGTCTCGGATCCGATGTGTTTTGTGTGTTATGTTCACAGACATAGTTATTGGGCAGTAATGTCGCTGGCAAGTATCTTGATATTATTATATAGACTTACAATCGCACACGCCGTTTATAGTTGTGTTGATATTTAATACCTGAAGAGACTCGACAAATGAACGCTGTGTACATGTGTGGAAATACGTTAATAAATACGGGCAATCTTGTTTTGTTATTGCAAATTGTGTTTTCTATCGGAGAATTGGATTGTGTTTTGACTTTTGTTTGTGACCAATGTGTTTAATAGACTTTGGATCTTAGCACTGCATGTGACATCACCTACTATATATAGCACTGCATGTGATTTTGCAGTAGCCCGAGTGAACGCCTGACAAAGCGTCTTGTTCTTTAATGTACTTTTGTCTGGAACGTGCAAGCAATCTGAATAATAGAATAGAAAGTATAATAGAATGAATAATAGAAAGAAGGCTAAGAAGAGATGTGACAGCAATAGAGACAGCAGAGAAGAGGCAGCAATAAACATGACTTAAAACCACTGAAAAAAGCCTAAAAATTTATACAATAAAGACCGAAAACGATGCCGACCGAAATGTATCTGAAAG